>JAOTOM010002259.1:0-96473 GCA_034440615.1 Ashinkailepas kermadecensis | reverse complement strand
CTAAGTCCAATGATACGAGGTGGAATATCGTCATACGACTGTGATTGCCTTCCGTGCCGCTGGACATTCTCATTGGTGCTTGCAAAGCAGTCAGCGTGTAGCGAACTGGGCTATAACGGCAGCGAGCGCGGCGGCCAAGTATCGGCCGGCCGTCTGGCTCCCGGCCAAGTCTCGGCCGGCCGTCCGGCTCCCGGCCCGGCCGTTACGGCCAAGTCTCGGCCGGCCGTCTGGCTCCCGGCCAAGTCTCGGCCGGCCGTCCAGCTCCCGGCCCTGCCGTTACGGCCAAGTTTCGGCCGGCCGTCTGGCTCCCGGCCAAATCTCGACCGGCCGTCCGGTTCCCGGCCCCGCCGTTACGGCCAAGTATCGGCCGGCCGTCTGGCTCCAGGCCAAGTCTCGGCCGGCCGTCCGGCTCCTGGCCCCGCCGTTACGGCCAAGTCTCAGCCGGCCGTCTGGCTCCCGGCCCCGCCGTTACGGCCAAGTCTCGGCCGGCCGTCTGGCTCCCGGCCAAGTCTCGGCCGGCCGTCTGGCTCCCGGCCCCGCCGTTACGAGCGCGGCGGCCAAGTCTCGGCCGGCCGTCTGGCTTCCGGCCGCCCCGCCGTTACGGCTAAAGCTCGGTTCACACCGCGACAGACCGAAACGGATAAGAAACTTTCTTGTCTGCCGAACAGGAACGGCAAAAGTTGGGCATATGGTAACATGGGAAATATTCAAGACGCGAATTGGTAACAACGGACGAATCCCTTACTGGCGCTTGGTTTACGAAAGTGGCGCACCTCACTCATTGCTTCTGCGGTATGTGAGGTGTGTTGGTCTTGGCGAATTTAATTGTGGACTGGCTTGTATTATGCAAGGAATATCTCATTGAGATTAAAAAGGTAAATAAACATGTTTGGAATGACATCTTTGGCCAATCAGACATGGGCTCAAAGCTGGCTTGGGTATGAAAAATGCCCATGTGAAGCTGTTGTTTTTGGGATGCAGATGCATCCTGAATGTCTGGAAGCATCCTCAATGTTTCTAACTGTCAGCATTAAGACCTGCACAGTGCACAACAAATATTAGACCCATGAATGTAATGTAATGTATGAATGTAACAGCCAGTGGTCATCAATTAACACTGGAATTTAACCATAGCCTGACAACGTTAAGTCATTTCTTCACCAACAGGGTAGTTGAATGTTGGACAAGTTGTCAGACTCCATTCTCAGTCACAGTCTGTCAGTCCTTGTGGATCATAGTTGCATTTATCATCTATGTCATTATGTCTATTCATTTTGGTAATGTCGTGTCATTGAACAAAATGTGTCATGAAATAATTGCCTTTGACTTGTGCAAATGACGATTTTCCAGTGTCAGTTTTATTAGCATAAATCCAAAAGTGAACTGAATCAACAAAGCTAAATTCAACTTGATGCTAAAATGTATTAGTAGCATTTGGCTTCAGCATCATCATTCTACATGTATGAGCTCCCACTGGCTTTGTAGTTCATAAGCACAGCATCATTGCATCATTGCCACTTGTGCTGATCAAGACATTATTGAGACAATTCCAAAGTTGAGCACCAAAAATAGTGTGGGTGTTGACCTACAGGTTAGTCTATATTTTTTTGTCCAAGCTATGCTCCAGACTTCAAATCACAGTATTGCACAGTATGCAGTATTGCAGTTACACTTCAGTAGGCTTGAACACAGTATTGCAAGAGCGGCCTGACATATGCACGGCAAAGCTTGGTGATGACTTCACTATTGTATGATAGATTCCTATGTATTGTCCCAAGCATTCAATGCCTTCTTCTTGGCTTCTTTGGTCTGTTCTGATGCCCCCAATTTTGTATCCACAATAGCACCTACATCCTCCTGTTGAGTCATAGATAATACTTGGCCACCCATAAGTATGGATCCCTGATATGCTGCCTACATACAAGCATAATTTTAAACTTATCAAAGTTAAATTTAATTTGCCACTTTTTGGACCACTTCACAAGCTCGTCTGTCTTTCTGCAGCAAGGCCTGCTCATTTTGCCCTGGTATTGCCCTGGAGACCTAAATAGTTCAGGAGTCGGAACAATGTTGTCATAATTAAGTCATGCTGAACGTGGCACAGGTGAGTATACTATACTCATTGTGGTAATGGGCATACTAGCATCATTTTGCATTTTTATGGGCCTTGTCTCCCAAAAATACAAAACACTGGCGCACCCCACTCAACATATTTCCAAGTGAAGTTATAGTAATGAAGCTCATGTTTGTGAGATTAGATTGTTAGATGCAATGTTGAAGTCTGTCCAATGATTGTTAGGTTGCCCTATAACAGGCTTGCCCAATAACAGCTAGACTTGGTTGTTTATTTTATGTTATATTAATACAACATCCATGCTACCAATAAGCAAATAAAACAACCAAAACTAATCATATACTTAGCAAGTGCTACCATTATAGTGATAGGTAGTAAGTAGGTAGGGTAAATATTAAGATCAAAGTAAAATGTGATTTTGTGGATTTCTTTTTTGTAATGGTATGCTTTCTGGCATGATGAAGACGATGCAGTCACTCATTTTCAGCATAATATATAAAATGTATCATAGCATAATATAATATAATCTAAAACCTAGCCTAACATAACCTGACCTAACCTAACCTAACCTAACCGGAAAACCAGTATACGCAATATGCTATATTTGTAGAGTGAAGATTTTGCTAGTGTATTTCTTTGCCAACTGAAAAGTAATCACTTGCAGAGAAAATGAGTAGTCGCATCATCATTTCCACGTTCAAATACCCCATATGAAAATAAAAAAAAATCCCAAGTCACATTTTACCTTGATATTGATATATACCGTAGGTAGCTACCTACTTCATGTTAAATTATATCGAGCATCCAAAACACATACAACCAATGCGGTGCTTCAGTGTAGACCATCTTGGACTGAAATATTGAGCAAATACTTCACCTCCATCCTCAAAGCACACCTATCTCCCAACGGTATCCCTTGCTCCGTATTCCCCGACAACAGAACGCGACGAGAAAAGTTGACTTCAATCCAACTTTTCTTGTTCGTGCCAAACGGCGCCGTTTCTCGTCTGACCCATCTCCGATTCACACCGGCAAAGGCCAGAGCCCAAACGGCCGGGGCGGTCGCTTACCATATTTGGTCATGTGACGTCACAAAA
Source organism: Ashinkailepas kermadecensis (assembly GCA_034440615.1). Lineage (NCBI taxonomy): Eukaryota > Metazoa > Arthropoda > Thecostraca > Neolepadidae > Ashinkailepas > Ashinkailepas kermadecensis. The sequence continues at coordinate 93,302 of JAOTOM010002259.1, read as the reverse complement.
TCGCAGGCGAGCGGCCGGCAGCGCCGTTTCTCATCCCATCCTGTCGCGGTGTGAACCGGGCTTAAGTCTCGGCCGGCCGTCCGGCTCCCGGCCCCGCCGTTACGGCGCAGTTTCGGCCGGCCGTCTGGCTCCCGGCCAAGTCTCGGCCGGCCGTCCGGCTCCCGGCCAAGTCTCGGCCGGCCGTCTGGCTTCCGGCCCGGACGTTACGGCCAAGTCTCGGCCGGCCGTCCGGCCCCCGGCCAAGTCTCGGCCGGCCGTCTGGCTCCCGGCCGCCCCGCCGTTACGCGCGAGCGTGACGGCGGAAAGCGTCGCCTGGGGTCGACCTGCCGGCCAGACCGACAGGCACTGCGCGATCGGAGGCTCAGCACCACCAGGTCAGAGGCTCTCTGATGTCTCACCGGACGCTCTCTGGTTCTGACCACGGGCTCGGCCCGGTGGCAGGCGCGTGGTGTTCGACTGGGAGTTGAAGCCCAGCACGACTTGGCGAAAACACGGCTTTCCAAAAAAAAGTTAGCTGAATGGCGTGTTTGTGCGGACCGAGGCCTCCCACACACTAGCTTTATGGGCATGCTGGGATGCAATTGGCTCGGTGATTGGTTTTAGTGCCAAGAATAAGAGACCAAGGAGCAAAAAACAACTTGGATCTGCGAGCGCCAAGGAAGTAATCGTAGCCCTACCTCTCTTTCACTACACAGTCTTGAGCCATGCGATGTCGATAATCGACCTGACCGCAATGAAACTACTTGCATTCATATTTTGATCGCGTCCGACAAATATTTTTGTCAATATTTGGCTGAACCTGAAATCAAATTGTCGATATTAATTAAGCCAGCATTGACTGGGCGAACGCGAAGCCACACGTGAAAACCCACGAGAATACGACCTATTTCCTTCCTTTTCAAACTATTCTCAGAAGAAACCATCCGTTATAATTAGGTACAGAATTCACCTTATACTCAGGATATTTCAGACGAATCAGCACAATACTGTTGATGGTTGATAACCCAGGGTGGTCACCAGCAATGTTGATGATGACCCAGGGTCACAAACACTGTTGATAATGAACCAGGGTCACCAACACTGTTGATAATGACCCAGGGTCACCAACACTGTTGATAATGACCCAGGGTCACCAACACTGTTGATAATTACCCAGGGTTACCGACACTGCTGATAATGACCCAGCGTCACCTACACTGTTGGGGACGAGTGGTCTAGGGGTAAGATGCTCGTCTCACAATCGAAAGGTTGTGGGTTCGAGTCTCACCTGTCGCTACTCTTCGCCCGCGACCAATCGGCGTGAGAGATTGGCGACGCTACATGACTCAACGGTCGACGTGTCGTAAAACCAATAACCAACCAACCAACCTACACTGTTGATGATGACCCCGGATCATCATACCTGTTGATGATGACCCCGGGTCATCATAGCTGTTGATGATGACCTAAGGTCACCAACACTGTTGATAATGACATAGGGTCGAAACATATGCTGTCATCTGTTCTCAAGTTGCGTGTTGATATATCTGATATCAAGTACAAGTTGATACAAGATTAATCATGTGCATAACCATAACAGTTAACATGTTCAAAACAGTGCTAAGCCTTAGAAATCATCCGTTCTTTAATAAGTTTGATCAATGACCCAGTGCCCTGAAGCTTATTTTTTGTAGGTTGGAAGGGAGGGAGAGGGTAATGTCAAAAAGCCAACTTTATGTTTAAAGAATATGTATACAGATAATACCTATTGATGGTAATCTTCATCGACGTTTGTTAATTGCATGATGGCGATTGTACATGTCTCTGCTGCCTTTACCAATCGGGTAATCGGGTGGGCGCTACATAACCAGTAGCAGTTGATGCGCCCCTAAGCCCAAATAATCAATCAACTTTACCAATCGGGGAATTTCTGCTGCCAGAAAGCACAAGTGCTTTTAAATATCCAAATCTCATTCATAATGCGGACGCGCAAACACACGCACAAGCACACACACAATGTGCGTGTGCGTGTGCGTGTTTGCAATTATTTTCAAATGTTACTGGAGTCTTGTTGTTCGATATGTTACTAGAAATATCTTTTCGATACTTCATAATATTTGTGTATGCTCAATACGGTGATCATCACGCATCACACGTACACGTCATAGAGAGCTGAAATTGGATTATGATACGTGTAGCATGTGCAAGTTGTGGGTTGCACATGCGATACCAATCACCACAACGTTAAATAACACTACTTAGACAATGAGCAGGATGTTGCCAATCCATAGTACACCAGTTCAGCACGAGGCCGGAGGAACGGGGCGGGTGTTCTAACGTCATATGCAAACTATGACTGAAGCGATGTAGTTCCTCCATGAGACACCAACCGGAGCGCATTATATTTAGCAGCTATATTCCACATCATCAAGTGAAAGACGGTAGTTAATCGATGTGCAGCACCACAAACGCGAGAAAAGCGGATTAAACTGCTATATCCGTTAGTTTGGTACAGCGTACAGTCGAAGGGCGAAAGGTTCACTCCTAATCGAATCACATCACAGATTACTTCGGTTCAATTGCACTCACAAAGCCGTCGGCCAGAAAGCTGCAACCCAGAGATCGCGCAGTCTACGAGCCAGCCGAGACTGGCCAGATGTAAACAGAGCGGGCTCAAATCCCGGCAGGCAATTTGCATCATCCAATTGTCACACAACGTGCTGACGGAAATATAAATTGTGACAACGTGTGGCAAGCCTATACCTGGTGGTCACCCAGGAAAGTAACGGTGCGTTTACGGCGGGTACGCTGTGTTATCAGGCCGTCAACGCGAGTCGCTTCTTTTGAAGGCGACCATTCGCCGTTACGCGAGCTTAAACCGTAGCCGGCAGAACTGCACGCCAATCCGCTGGCACTAATCGAGCCCGACAGGCAGCAGCCAGTTTCAGGCTGTGGCAGCAGCCAGCTTCAGGCTGTGACAGCAGCCAGCTTCAGGCTGTGACAGCAGCCAGCTTCAGGCTGTGGCAGCAGCCAGCTTCAGGCTGTGAGCCGGCGGCAACAACTCGAGCCGTGCGGTACCGCCGTAGCACGCCAGCAGCACAACTCCACTGCATTAGCGACGAACACCGACGGCCGGTGCTGCTGACAAAGGCACTTCTATAGGCATGCACACCCGCCGACCGGCAGGGGGTACGGCACGGTATTCATGTTGTTGGGCATAATGAGTTCTCTGTCAAGTGCAGACTTTCGGCTCATAGGCATACGCGTGATCTGGAGAAGGATACAGGAGCTGGGTGTTTTCGGCATCAGTGTCATGCAGGGCAGGGATGGATCCAGAAATTTTGATCGGGGAGGGTATTTCTGGAGGGACGCCATTTCTCCGGAGTGGTAGGGGCGCCTTTTCTACTCCGAGGGAAGCCTCGACTGAAAAAAAAACTCGTTGATCGGAGGAAGGGGTGGTAGGATGCACACGAGTGTCCTGCTGGGAGCGCCTTTTTCAAAGGGACGCCACATCTCTATCGGGGAGAGGCGCATGCCCTTAGTTCCTCGCCCCTCGTCTCGTCATTGGTAGACGGGGGTATATCAGATCGAGTGTAACGGATAATATGCTAGATCGTCGAGAATGCGTGATAAGCTGAGGTGATCGGGACATGCGATGCAAGGGCCGACAGTCTTAACACACGCTCTGCTACCAGAGTGAATCGTTTCCAAATGTGCTCTGACGACTTCCCCATATGATGTCTCAGTTGAAGCGTTATTCTCAGACATGGGTGTCTATTTGTATGCTCTCGAGGGGGCCTGCGCCCTCCCCCACGCCCTTTGATCTTCGTTTGAATCTCAATAATTTGTCACTTTAACATGGGACCCTATGGGGTGCATCTTTCCCAATCGATCTGCACCAATATATTGCTTCCATGTCAATGCATGGAAGAAATGAGCGGATCCCAATATTTTTTTCCCCCCCCATACTCTTCAGCAATCAAAAGCCCTGTCCCAAGAGATGGTGTATTTACATCCTCGCACACCGGGCGCGTCATCTTGCATCGGATATGCAATTGAACATGGACCGCAGCCCCGGACACGGTTACCATTCGAGTTCCTGCCCATTCGATTCGACCTTTGTCCCGGTTGAGTCCCGGTTGGATTATGTGCAGCAGCCGTTACTTCTCCCGCTGTGACTGGTAACCGTGGACGGAGAGGCGTTGTGACCGGCAACGACACGCATCTGTGCCCGTGTGAAGTTTCACCGTGAACGGAGAGGCGTTGTGACTGGCATCTGTGGCCGTGTGAAGTCTCACCGTGGACGGAGAGGCGTTGTGACCGGCAACGACACGCATCTGTGGCCGTGTGAAGTCTCACCGTGGACGGAGAGGCGTTGTGACTGGCATCTGTGGCCGTGTGAAGTCTCACCGTGGACGGAGAGGCGTTGTGACTGGCAACGACACGTATCTGTGGCCGTGTGAAGTCTCACCGTGCACGGAGAGGGTGGCGGACGGAGTTTCACGGTGCATGCCTGCGTAATTGTGCGCCTCGCAGGTGTACTTCCCGGCGTCCAACCTGGTGGCTCCGTTGATCACCAAGTCGCCCTCACGTTGAATCTGTAGTCTGCAGGTCAGATCAGGTCATACCAGGTCAGGCAAGTCATTTCAGGTCAGTCAGATCATGCCAGATCATACCAGGTCAGCCAAGTGATATCAGACACATCACGTACTAAGATTATCACGGAGTAAAATATACCGTTTTCATTATCACGCTAAGACCTCATGCATCTCGCAGGTTAGGGCACGTTGAACCTGCTAGTCAGGTGAGGTTAGCTAAGCAGGTCAGAACGTTGATGACATGTTTCAAGGTCACAACCTTTCGACACTCAACATGGGGAATTGTTACAAGGCAACTAAACAAGAGGAAAGCGTGGGACTCGATACTCTCGTCAGGTGAAAATTTCGCAAAACCTGAACTAAAAAACACATGCATCACATGTGAGTCATTGCCGCCTGCCCTTTCCATCAAATACATCTCCGTGTTATCATTAAGCCGATGATCGACTGAGCCGGTAGCCGACCAAACAGCGAAGTTCGTGCTGTTCGACAGCCGCATTATGTGGTTTTGTGTCGCGCCAGCTGCAATGAGTGTCACAACAGCGCCGGTGCCGGTGATCCGCCATGCGCGGCGGCGATGCACTGAATCCCGGCCGCAGCCCAATCAACGGAGACATCGATCTGATTAAACATCGCACAGATCGCGGCATTGTGTTTCGAGATTAGCGGCCGGCCGCCGGCGGGCAGACACGTCTGGACGGTGGTGTGGCCGACATTCCGGCGGTCCCCACAGCGCCGACACGGCACCTGGACGGCCGGCGCGGCCGCTGCCGTGACAGGAATCTGACCGGCGATGACACCGGAACGACAGTTGGCGGCACGGGCTGACAGTTGGTGACCAGCCGACAGACCGTGACACCGGGGGACAGTCCGTGACATCTGGGAGAAGATCGTGACACCGGGCTGACAGTTGGTGACACCAGCCGACAAACCGTGACACCGAGGGACAGTCCGTGACACCGGGGGGTGGACCGTGACACCGGCCGACAGACGGTGATACCGACGACACGGCACCTTCGCGGCAGACCGCAGCGGATCTAACCTGACCTAACCTGGCATGACCTGACCTGACCTGACATGCGGGGGTTCATAACCGGCCTGAGACAACGCTACGGGAGTGGTTGACGACGTACCGCCTCCGTGCTGCGTTGTAGTGCTATCGTGACAATTTGGGTGCGCATTCCCGTAAACCTGTTAAGCCAAGACAACTACTCCATGAGTCCCAGAGGCCTGGGTGTCAAATATGGCCGACTGAAACTGCGAAGGTGACACAACCCGGCTGGGTCTCCAGAACCTCAGAAACCCCAGGGGTCCACGGTGGTCAGTAGGACGGGTCCGTAAGCGTCCCATACACCGCGAGTAGTGCTTGCCCAACTGACATGCATTTACAAACACACCTAACCTGCCTGATGTGCACTATCTATCATAGGTTTACACACTACTTTTATTCGCGGGTACGGAGTCGAGTAAATATAAAGTTGACTTCGCTTTGCGTCATATTTGCTGTATGTCTACCAAACAAAAGGGGCACGCACGCACGCACGCACGCACGCACGCACGCACGCACGCACGCACGCACGCACGCACGCACGCACGCACGCACGCACGCACGCACGCACGCACGCACACGCGCGCGCTCGCGCGCACACGCACATACACACCCGCTTTAATGTGAGCTCTGTCGAGGTCTCACTTATCATGCACATGTGGTGGGCGGTTGTGCGGGCTCTTTCAAGAAACTCCGTGAAAGCTGAAGCACAATTTGAACGGCGTATGGTGTCAAAAATAGAACTACTTCGCACCTGCCATGGGGTTCAATCTACGAATGGCCCAGTGCCTAATGGATTGACTTAGCAAAGGCTTTAAGTGCCAGCCAGCGAGTCATTGTGCTGCGGCACAAGTACTGATCAAGTGGGCCGGATCGGGGGAACGATACGACGTGGGTGGGTATTGGCGCTGACACACTCACAAATGACAAGTGGGCCGGATCGGGGGAACGATACGACATGGGTGGGTATTGGCGCTGACACACTCACAAACGCCAAGTGGGCCGGATCGGGGGAACGATGCGACATGGGTGGGTATCGGCGCTGACACACTCACAAATGCCAAGTGGGCCGGATCGGGAGAACGATGCGACATGGGTGGGTATCGGCGCTGACACTCACAAATGCCAAGTGGGCCGGATCGGGGGAACGATACGACATGGGTGGGTATTGGCGCTGACACACTCCCAAATGCCAAGTGGGCCGGATCGGGGGAACGATACGACATGGGTGGGTATTGGCGCTGACACACTCACAAATGCCAAGTGGGCCGGATCGGGGGAACGATACGACATGGGTGGGTATTGGCGCTGACACTCACAAATGCCAAGTGGGCCGGATCGGGGGAACGATACGACATGGGTGGGTAATGGCGCTGACACACTCACAAACGCCAAGTGGGCCGGATCGGGGGAACGATACGACATGGGTGGGTATCGGAGAAGATCCCGTTCATGTAATCGTCAGCCTGTTAAAGGTAGCAATCAAACGTCTGCCGCTGCAGGAAGGCGGTGCCAAAGCGGAACTGTTCGCACACCAAGCTGCGTAAATTATGTCAATGTGTGACGCGGAACGAGGTTGTTCCGTACATTATTCGGGGTCTCGGTAGCTCAATCGGTAGGGCGTTGGACTTCTGATCGCAAGATCGTGCGTTCGAATCCCACAACCGGCGGGACTGCCGCGTGCACCCGCTGCTAATCGGCGTGCGAGATTGACGACGCCATGTGGCCTAGCAGTTGAATGCGCCGTAAAAGAGCCCAAGGCGCTTCTTCGTCCGTCCATTATTCACCTGAGCAGACGCGCAGGCAAGCGCAATAGCGGCGACACGATCCAGCGCCGGTTTTAGCCGGCAGATAGATGGCAGAGACTCGACCCGGTGCCGGTTTTAACCGGCGGATAAGCACACCGAGGACGGCGGGCGCCGCCAGCATCAGCGATGCATGAAAGGCATTGGGCTGGCATTAGAGTGTCCACACCGGCCGAACATTTCGAGGTCACATGCCATGCCTGTTTATCTGCAAAACTCGAGTGTATTATCAGGCGCAGGCTGAGCAAGGTGTTCGGAGATGCAGTTTCGGAAGCGTGTTTTACTAATATCGAAGTTTAAAGTGGAAACAACGATTTGAGAACTGGAACAGGCAGTGCGCTCAGAGCGAGGAGCCTTTCCGTGCACCGAAAACCATCGGGGGTGGAGGGAAGACAGCGTATCATAACCTCCACAGCTCATAACGGAAGGAAGCATATATGAGGACTTTAGGCCAATTCCTTCCCTGAAAGCTGCATGTGCAGTAAAGCCACATGAGCAGTCTTCAATGCAAAAGAACACGTTGGTCTGTACCCAACATCCCGTCATGGCTTAAGCCCATGGGTGAGTCTCCTCACTAGAATGTTCTGTGAGCTAATACACCTTTTTGTGAGCTAACAAACCATTGCTCACAAGTAGCACCTCATTTTTTCGTCGGGAGAGAGAAGATGCAGGGAAGAGGGAGGGTAGTGCAACTGTGTGCATTTTCTTGAAGCACAGTGCGGAGTCAGGGACCAAATCCATTACGTGTCGCAGTGATAGCGGAAACCCTCACTGACACCGCGCCATTCTGGACATCCATCCGTTGAATTGGGCCCCAAGGAGCAATGGCGCGTGTCCGATCACAAAATATACTGTTCACAGCCAAGTCGGCAATCAGTGTACACCACGGTCGCCACCATCGCCACCGCCGGCATGGCCCCGTCCCCAACCAGTGTACACCACCATCGCCACCATCGCCACCGCCGACATGGCCCCGTCCCCAACCAGCGTACACCACCATCGCCACCACCGTGGCCACCACCGGCATGGCCCCGTCCCCAACCAGTGTACACCACCATCACCACCGTGGCCACCACCGGCATGGCCCCGTCCCCAACCAGCGTACACCACCATCGCCACCACCGACATGGCCTCGTCCCCAACCAGTGTACACCACCATCGCCACCACCGACATGGCCTCTTCCCCAACCAGTGTACACCACCATCGCCACCACCGACATGGCCTCGTCCCCAACCAGTGTACACCACCATCGCCACCACCGACATGGCCTCGTCCCCAACCAGTATACACCACCATCGCCACCACCGACATGGCCTCTTCCCCAACCAGTGTACACCACCATCGCCACCACCGACATGGCCTCGTCCCCAACCAGTGCACACCACCATCGCCACCACCGACATGGCCTCGTCCCCAACCAGTGTCCACCACCATGGCCACCGCCGACATGGTCCCGTCCCCAACCAGTGTACACCACCATCGCCACCACCGACATGGTCTCGTCCCCAACCAGTGTACACCACCATCACCACCACCGACATGGCCTCGTCCCCAACCAGTGTACACCACCATCGCCACCACCGACATGGCCTCGTCCCCAACCAGTGTCCACCACCATGGCCACCGCCGACATGGCCCCGTCCCCAACCAGTGTACACCACCATCGCCACCGCCGACATGGTCTCGTCCCCAACCAGTGTACACTACCATCGCCACCACCGACATGGCCTCGTCCCCAACCAGTGCACACCACCATCGCCACCATCGCCACCATGGCTACCATATGGCGATGTCGAGCAGGCCACTTGCGGACTGGCTGGGTGTTCTGACCAGTGAACTAGCGACACCACGAGACGGCTGCAGTGACCACCAGCCTGTCCCAGGTGTACAGCTGCAGTGACCCACATCTGACGAGTGTACATCTGCAGTGACCCACATCTGACGAGTGCACAGCTGCAGTGACCCACATCTGACGAGTGTACAGCTGCAGTGGCCCACATCTGACGAGTGTACAGCTGCAGTGGCCCACACCTGACGAGTGTACAGCTGTAGTGACCCACATCTGACGAGTGTACAGCTGCAGTGACCCACATCTGACGAGTGTACATCTGCAGTGACCTACATCTGACGAGTGTACAGCTGCAGTGACCCACATCTGACGAATGTACAGCTGCAGTGACCTACATCTGACAAGTGTACAGCTGTTTAATACAACGAAGAATGGCTCTTAGATGCTCCTGGGTTTTAGACATTGCGTGTAAACATTAGACACTACATTAGACATTAGACACTCCTGACGATGGCCCCTGGCCGAAACGTTGAGTAATAAAGTATAATCTTTATCGTTACTTTTGATGTCAACTCAGCACCTCCTGGTATATTGAAGGTAGTATATTTTCTTTACACGCAGTGTACAGCTGCAGTGAACTACATCTGACGAGTGTACAGCTGCAGTGACCTACATCTGACGAGTGTATATCTGCAGTGACCCACATCTGACGAGTGTACATCTGCAGTGACCCACATCTGACGAGTGCACAGCTGCAGTGACCCACATCTGACGAGTGTACAGCTGCAGTGTCCCACATCTGACGAGTGTACATCTGCAGTAACCCACATCTGACGAGTGCATAGCTGCAGTGGCCCACATCTGACGAGTGTACAGCTGCAGTGGCCCACATCTGACGAGTGTACATCTGCAGTGACCCACATCTGACGAGTATATAGCTGCAGTGGCCCACATCTGATGAGTGTACAACTGAAGTGGCCCACATCTGACGAATGTACATCTGCAGTGACCCACATCTGACGAGTGTACAGCTGCAGTGGCCCACACCTGACGAGTGTACAGCTGTAGTGACCCACATCTGACGAGTGTACAGCTGCAGTGACCCACCTATCGTAGGTCTACAGCTGCATTAACCCACCTACCAGAGGTCTACAGCTGCAGTGACTCACCTGTCGGTGGTGGAGATGTCGACGGTTTTGTCGTTGAGTGTCCACCGGACGGTCGGCGGCGGGTCGCCTTTGGGAGGTGCGCAGCGCAGCACTGCCCGCTCTCCGACGGCCACCACCGTGTCTTGTGGAATGGTCTTGAACTCCTCCCGCATCACTGCGACAACACACACGTCCACGGTCACTGCACTGTGGCGACACACACGTCAACGGTCACTGCGCCGAGGCGACACACACGTCAACGGTCACTGCACTGTGGCGACACACACGTCAACGGTCACTGCGCCGAGGCGACATACACGTCAACGGTCACTGCACTGTGGCGACACACACGTCAACGGTCACTGCACTGCGGCGACACACATGCCAACAGTCACTGCGCTGTGACAACACATACGTTAACGGTCACTGCACTGCGACACACACGTCAATGGTCACTGCACTGTGACGACACACGTCAACGGTCACTGCGCAAAGGCGGCACCCACACAACGGTCACTGCACTGCGGCGACACACACGTCAACGGTCACTGCACTGCGGCGACACACGTACGTATCCACGTAACTGTGGCAAAAAACGTCAACTGTCGCATAACTAGGATAGCCAAACATCAACGTCACCTAACTATGGAAGCAACACCAATTGAACAATTGGATGCAATCTCTCCTGGGAATGGCAGTTGCCAGCTGACCACGCCAACATTTAAGCATTCTTACGAAGTGAACGATGTCGTCGCCTCCAGCGCCAAAGCCAAAAATACACACAAAAGAAAGAGCACCGAACAGCATTTGCGCCAAATTACAGAGGGAACAGGCATAGTCACGCCGTCAATCACGAGGCAATCACGAGGTCAGTCGCACCAGTGTGCTATATACAGGCCGCACCGCCGTCGGCGCCGCGTCCGCTGCATGATTGCAGTGAGAACACGACTCCCATTACTCCACCACGGTGTACGCTGATGTGGCCTACCATTGCAGGCTGTGTGTCGGCAGTGCCTGTGCCACACAGTTGTGAAGTCTATTTTCGGCAATAGAGCGGCGCCTCGAATTGATTCGACTATGACCGGCGTACTCACGGAGCAATTGCCGCGCATTTGACATTTTGAGCATTGCATTTTGGACATGTTGAATCAAATGACCACGGTGTTGGCGTGCGATCGAAATACTAGCTTAGATATTAGCGTCACGGTCGACATGGCAACAACCAACACTCGATGAATATTACAGCGGTGGAAAAGGAACATGCAAGATATATGGGTGGAACTTGGAATAAATCTCTGCTAAACTCAAGATGGGCGAAGTGCTTAGGCAGCTCCTTCGAAGGCATCACAACAATTCCTTTGAGGAATATGTGGCCAATGGTATCTCCACACCCGAGGGACGCTGAAGTGCACACCTCACCCTCCCCCTCCAAACCCGTTTTAATTGTGGAGCCGAAAGTGCCCATCCGATTAGAAATCGCCCTCTCCCAGGCGGACCCGAGCGCACTAACTGGAAATTATCGTCCAGTGGTGCCACTACGGGGAAATGGCGCCCCTTCAGACAACTGTCCCTCCCCCGATCAAAATTCCTGGACCCGTCCCTGATGCAATAATAAATGTAACAATCAAAACGAATGAAGTTTTCGTGTTATCGTTTCCTCCCAGAGCTTTGTAAACTATGCTAAGACTTGATCTCACGATTAATTATTGAATCATGCATTGAGCAATTACTGTTTATATCACCTACCTCGACAATGTGCATCAGGTGTCGCCACGCTCTGCATGTCCCTGCTTTTACCATCTTCCTTTTACCATCTTTACCATCTGGTAACGGTGGTAATGATACATAGTAATGTACCAGGGTTATCCGGCAATATTTCAGCATACCATACATGCAGCATGTACAATAAATCAAGTATATGCACGCATTAAGTTATTATTGAAGTGCATTGACATATGGAACATCTATGAGCATAAGCAAGCAGTTTCTTGTAACTGAACACTGAATGATTCATATCGAAATTGGGAATTTTGTGTTACAAATATGCCTTACAGTTGTACTTAATCGTGATCTAAATCACGCATCTGGACATTGAAACATCTTGAGAACATACAATCTCCTGTCCTTTCTGCAACCTACCTGGCTTTGCATACGTCACCTTAATCTCAGCCACAGCTTACATTTCAGCAGGGTTGAGGACAGGTGCGAACCTGCATAATAATACTTTGCCAAATACTTCATATTTGTCCGAGACAAAGCAACTACTTCCATCCGCGAGAAGAGAGCCCGTTCAGGGGGCATAGCCTGGCAAGGACATTGTTAGGAAGTGAATTTTCGTAGGTGTATGATGTCGATAATGTGGAGACTCGTGCCGAGCGTCGTCATGCAAAGGTTAGCTTCCAAACATTCTAACCGATTTCGACACTGGCTATAACCGACAGAATACCCAAGTGTGACCACATAATTTTTGCTTACAGGAGATCAGTTGGACCGAATGCATGTGGTTGTGTGCGAAGTGCATCGGTTTTGCATTCGTTACGTTCAACGAATAATAGTGAAAATAAAATATCATCCATGACATTTTCACCCATTTCCAAGAAAATGCTACAAGTGGCACAAGGAGGCATATGTTGGATATGAGGACCGACAGACCTTATACAGACCCTCGATCACAACACAAGTCCCCAGCCACTATTCAGATAGGACAGTGCTCCGTGATCACTACTCAGATAAGACGGTGCTCCCTGATCACTACTCAGATAGTACGGTGCTCCCTGATCACCACTCATATAGGACGGTGCTCCCTGATCACTACTCAAGACTGTGCTTCCTGATCACTTCTCAAGTAGGACGGTGCTCCCTGATCACCACTCATATAGGACGGTGCTCCATGATCACTACTCAGGACTGTGCTTCCTGATCACTTCTCAAGTAGGACGGTGCTCCCAGATCACCACTCATATAGGACGGTGCTCCCTGATCACTACTCAGATAGGACAGTGCTCCCTGATCACTGATGAGATAGGACGATGCTCCCTGATCACAACTCAGGACTGTGCTTCCTGATCACTACTTAGATAGGACGGTGCTCCCTGATCTCTACTCAGATAGGACGGTGCTTCCTAATCATTACTCAGGTAGGACGGTGCTCCCTGAGCACTACTCAGATAGAAAGGTGCTCCTCAACCACTACTCAGATAGAGCGTTGCTTCTTGATTACCACTTGCGTAGGACAGCACTCCACAAACAGCACTCCACAAACAGCACTCTGGTGATGCACAGCTCTGTAGCCTGAAGTGCCGACGACCCGCCTCGGAGGCAGCTCGGGGTGTGCGGTGTGCATTGGCACTGTTCAGAATAGACGGCCACTCCCCAGCGTTCAACCGGACAGAGACAGCTGTGGCAGGACAGCACTCCAGACAGCTCGGAACTGGTGCACACAGGTGCACGGGTCAAGCTGTGGTGCGGATCAATTTGAGCAGGTGGACCGTCGCCTGGCTATGTTCGCTGTTATTAGCACACGGGGAGAGACTTCCAAAGCGGTGTTGTCTGTCACGACCATCGGCTTCCTAGCCTGTTGGATCAATGCGGCTGCAATCCCAAAACTGGGGCTGCAAATCCAAACCTTTATTGTCAAGGATAATGTTTTCAGTTTTAAACTGGAACGCTCGTATTTTTGCCAACACTGCCTGATGTATCGGCAGCTCTTTAGGAAAACCTGGCAGCCCACACAGGTGACAGGGGCAGACCACACAGGTGACAAGGACAGCCGGGGTCAGACCATCGGAACTTCTAAGGATTCAAAGCATCGAATAATTCAAAACTTCTAAAATCCGTTAAAGTTAAATTCCTCTAATGGTTCAAAACCACTAATCGGCGGAAACTTCCTTCTGTTGGATATTCAAAACTTCTAACGTATCAAAGCAGCTAACAGTTCAAAACCTCTAAAACGGTCAAATCTTCGAACGTCGAAATCAACTAACTGTTCATTAAACCTAACGGTTCAGAATTACTACTGTATCAAAATACCTAGAGTTCAAAGCCTCAAAGCACTCAAAGCATCTAACGGTTAAAACCTCTAAAACGTTCAAAACCTATAAGGTTCAGACACCATAACGTTCAGAATCTCTTAGCGTTCAAAACCTCTAAACCTTGTGAAGTAATGCGTGTTCAAATAATCTAAATCAAGAAATATGTTAACATCGGTGAATATGCATCATGCGTTCGGTGCCGTCGTCGGGCAGGTGAACGTTATTCCGATTAAATTGCGTCTGGGGGATGAGAAGGGTGTGAAGTTCGTATGCGAAAACTTTGGAAGGAAAAGTTTCCCTGGCTTTTCATTCCATTGTAGGTAATCATGGCCTCAAGATCCTGCACTCGTTGGTGGATGCCTACCTACATGCGTAGGTTAAGTTAGGTCTTGTCTACCTCAACCTGCCCCCGCATTGGCGGACGTGAATTGTCCGTCAAGGTTGATGTGCACTTGATGCAGCGAATTATTCACAATATTGTACATTCAGGATAGAAGAGTATTAACATTTAGTATTAAATGGAGCTCAGGCCCACATATACCACCATACAGTTATTATACCAGATATACCAAGCAAAAGCAAATTTCCGCTGAAAAACTGCCTACTGAACCAGACGGGATTTAGACGATTCAGCCCCATACGAAAATATATTTTTAAAATCGTTCACGTGACACCTTTCGGAGTAATCTCGCACTTATTCAAGGAAAAATGTTCTTGATTAGTGGTATTAAACACGTTAGAGGTTTCGATCGCTAGAGGTTATGAACTCGCTTGATTTTAGACGGTATAAACTCTTGCTGTTTGTGTGGATTCGATGTTTTGATACCTTCGAGGTTTTGAACAGCTACAGCTTTTGATCGCTCGTGCTTTTGAGTCTTTAGATATTTTGATCTGGAGAATTTCAATACCGAGGTTTTGAACATTGGAAGTTCTGAATTTCCTCCACAACACAGAATCAAATCTCCAAATTTAGCGGATTTTAACGATTAGTCCTTTTCATTCCTAGATGTTTTGAACCGTTAGAGGCTATGAGCATTATATGTTCGGATATAGACCAGGACAGCCCACACAGGTGACAAGGACAGTCTACAAAGGTGACAGAGGCAACCCACACAGGTGACAGGGGAAACCCACACAGGTGACAGGGGAAACCCACTCTGGTGACAGGGGTAGTCTACACTGGTGACAGGGCAACCCACACAGGTGACAGGGGCAAGCCACATGGTGCTTTCTCCCGCGGTGGTGTGTATGTGTTCAGTCACGGACAGCAGTAGCGTCGGCCCAGCACTGGTCAGCCACAGGTCAGACACAGGTGAGACACAGGTCAGATACAGGTCAGACACAGGTCAGCACCATCGGCACCGTCGGCACGACCCTTCTCGGGACGACACAACACAGCCTCAGTGGCACCCGCTGTCCGAGGGTGACCCGCTTCGGTCAGTCCCCGCAGAACGCTCCATGTTCAATCTCGCGTACTTGCCGAAGCGGGACACGCCACAGCGCTTCGACAGCGTCACAGCGCTTCGTGGCGACTGCGATGATTCATACGCATAAAAACGGGCCGGCGCGTGCGCTGCGACCAAGCCGAATCGACGGAGCGAAAGGCGCGCGGGCGACATCAGGGGTTGGTACGAGAGGGGTTGGTACGAGAGGGGATGGACCAAAGGCAGCCCGAGGGGATAACAAGAACACCAAATAATAGGACACTAAGACATATAGAAGATGGAGGTAGCTGAATGGCTACGGGGAAGTCAAGTGTCCGCGACAGATGCGAGCAGGCTGAATGAGACAAGGCAAAAACTAGGGCGAAAGTGGTGGTTTTTTAGACGAAGCAAGTGTAGTTCGAACAGCCATACACTGGACACAACGCATTGTCCGCCAAAATAAAAGCTCATATATTTACCAGCTCAGGCTTTGCAAAAGCCATCCTAATAATTAACGCATGCACATTTGCCAGCTATGCCCCAGCGGACAGGGCTTGTGCATGTTAGTGTTAAAGCAGACCCCGTTTCAGCATAATAGATGTGGCGGTAACTGCTACCGCACTCAACGATACGGCTCCCGCACTGATCACGTTTCGCTCCCACGCTCGCGTATCAAGTATCCAGCGCGCTCCATCCCTCCGTTCCCAAAACAAAAACAAAACGTTTCCCCTATGATAGATGCTTACACCTGACGCTGCACAGCTGCCACCCGTTGAAAAATTCATCCTGACCCGCAGTAATTGTTCTTTAAAGTAAGCCCTGAATGCATATGGGTGAAAAAGGTCCAATCGGATGAACAGAAGGCAGGGGAGCCGTGGTGACAATAGCGCGTACATGGGCGCCAAACATCGACTAGTGTTCAGAGGCGCAGCCAGGGGGCCCTAAGGAAATGCCTGGCTACGCCACCACTTGTGTTCAGAGGCGCAGCCAGGGGGCCCTAAGGAAATGCCTGACTACGCCACCACCTGTGTTCGGAGGCGCAGGCAGGGGGCCCTAAGGAAATGCCTGACTACGCCACCACCTTTGTTCAGAGGCGCAGTCAGGGGACCTTAAGGAAATGCCTGGCTACGCCACCACTTCTGTTCAGAGGCGCAGCCAGGGGGCCCTAAGGAAATGCCTGGCTACGCCACCACTTGCGTTCGTCACAAAACGCATATAATTTTGACAAATTTGATCTGGCGTGGTGAATTGGCTGTGTCCTGCCGGACTGTCTGCATGGAACCCGGAGCAGACAACAGCTGAGAGTGGCACATTTCGGGTTCTCGTCATTTTGGAGGAACCGACGGACGGTCAGACAAGGCACAAACTCAGAACATGTGCCAAACACTGATATGATAAAGCTCGTAAAAACGTACGTAAACCGTGCGCATGGTGTGGTGTTAGACTGTCCCTTTTCGCCCCGCCAACCAATATTTTTGGAGAACTTCGTGACCTACCTCGTAGAGTAGACCCTGCTATTCGAACTTGGCATACATATTTTCCGAACGGGCATGTCAAGTGCATAGCTCTTGACCTATCCATCTAGCTCTTGTGATTCACCGAAGCTCCTGACAAGAAATTACCTTCCTTTATGGCCAGCAGATTATCTGTCAATATCCATGAATGATGCAATTTCGCAGCACGCTCACATTCAGATTCCACATTTCAATTGGTTCGCCGGGAGCCTCGATCCTTCACAATATTTCATTGCTGTTTATTTGCAACACTCCGTGCCTTGGTTAATGGAAGTCTTACGATGGAACGCACCAACAAATCCCACTAAGAGGACACTGAATGATGTTGAACTAAATGGCAAATAGTGCCATTGAGACAGGTACCTGTGTATATAGGACATCCGCCATGTACGGCGGTGCGTTAGTGACCTCCAGGTCAGTTAAATTGCTCCGCTAAGTGTTGACAAGACCAGGTACGCAGCCAGGATTATCGTAAGAGGGCCCGACCCCCCCCCCCCCTTCCAATGTCATGTCACGGAGACCGTTTTTGTCAGGGGGTAGTACCCCCTTGGCAGCGTCTCTCTGGACAAGGCCCACCTTGCCACTCCCGTGCTCGATCTGTGTCATAAGCCCAGCCAAGTTGGCTCAAACGCAAACTGACTGGTCTGCGTTTAAGCCGCAAAAAGCAACGCAGGAAGGAAGCATCATGCTGCTGAACAAGCCGTAGCACTGTCGTCTCCAATCGCCGCAACGGCCTGCTCTGTACCGGTGACACTTGCCGCAAAGCCGCCAGTGTCCGCCAGTGTCCGCCAGTGTCCGACAGTGTCCGACAGTGTCTGATATTGTCCGACAGTGTCCGATATTGTTCGCCAGTGTCCGCCAGTGTCCGCCAGTGTCCGATATTGGCCGACAGTGTCCGACAGTGTCTGATATTGTCCGAAAGTGTCCGACAGTGTCTGATATTGTCCGAAAGTGTCCGATATTGTCCGACAGTATCCGACAGTGTCAGACAGTGTCCGACAGTGTCAGACAGTGTCCGCCAGTGTCCGATATTGTCAGACAGTGTCCGTCAGTGTCCGCCGGTGTCCGGCAGTGTCCGCCAGTATCCGATATTGTCAGACAGTGTCCGACAGTGTCAGACAGTGTCCGACAGTGTCAGACAGTGTCCGCCAGTATCCGATATTGTCCGACAGTGTCCGACAGTGTCAAACAGTGTCCGACAGTATCCGATATTGTCCGACAGCGTCCGACAGTGTCCGACAGCGTCCGCCAGTGTCCGCCAGTGTCCGAAAATATCAGACAGTGTACGCCAGTGTCAGACAGTGTCCGATATTGTCAGACAGTGTCCGATATTGTCAGACAGTGTCCGATATTGTCAGACAGTGTCCGCCAGTGTCCGATATTGTCAAACAGTGTCCGACAGTATCCGATATTGCACGACAGTGTCCGACAGTGTCCGCCAGTGTCCGACATTGTCCGACAGTGTCCGACAGTGTCAAACAGTGTCCGACAGTATCCGATATTGCACGACAGTGTCCGCCAGTGTCCGAAAATATCAGACAGTGTACGCCAGTGTCAGACAGTGTCCGCCAGTGTCCGACAGGGTCCGCCAGTGTCCACCAGGGTCCGCCAGTGTCCACCAGAGTCCGCCAGTGTCCCCGCCAATGTCCGCCGGTGTCCGGCCGTTCCCACATCCCCTCCCGTCACCTACCACCCGCCAACAGCCGCCCGCCGGTGTTCGGCTTTCATCTGTGGCCGCTCGGTGGCCGCCGCCCGGCCATGCATCACGGCCAGCCGTACCTCACCAATCGGCGTGATAAACGAGCCGAAATTACGCCCGTGCAGCGGTATACGTGGGCGCGCCGTGTCGCCTTGCCGGCCGGCCGGCCAACCGCACGCGAACACAGCACCCCCGGCGGCCGTGCACGCGCCGACACCGGCGACTGCACAGCGGCCGGCGCGCCCGCCTCATGCTCATGGCTGCCATTAATGCACGCCGGCACGTCGACGTGCACACGCTAACGCGGCCGTGCACGGCACGCCCGGCCCGGCCGACGCCTCGACCGACGCCTCGTGCTCGGCCATCGATCCCACCGGCGGCGGCCCGCAGTCGCCGCCGGCGGCCGTCGCTGACGGCGGGAATCGCGGCGCACACACAAAAAAATGATCCCCCCCTTTCCGGCCGGGTGGCGGCCGATAAGGGAATCATTTTATCAGCACGGTTCGTTGGCGATCGTCTCTGCCGCCCCGACTTTTCCGCGTCCGTTTCTCTGTTCCTCCCGTCGCGCGCCGTCGACCG
Organism: Ashinkailepas kermadecensis; assembly: GCA_034440615.1. Classification (NCBI taxonomy): domain Eukaryota; kingdom Metazoa; phylum Arthropoda; class Thecostraca; family Neolepadidae; genus Ashinkailepas; species Ashinkailepas kermadecensis. Next base: position 73,687 of record JAOTOM010002259.1, on the reverse strand, counting down.
CGCCGACTGCGGCAAATGGCTGGGGCGGGGTCGTTAGCGGCCGAGCCCAGTCGACGGCAGCATGCAGCGTCCAAACCCGATAACGCCTATTGGATGTCGTCGGCGCTGTGGATGTTGACGGAGTGGTTGGTGGTGACATTCTTCCAAGACCTCCGAAACGTGAGGTGACGTTTTCACAGCACCACGGCGCTGGTGTTCTCACGGTGTGAAAGCTTTTACACCTACTTAGTCGTTTCGCACCAAGTGAAGCGTCTTCATTGTCCCCATTGTCCGGCTGTTTTACGACTAATTTTGACAAACCAAGTATCATCACGTACAGTGAAATAAAGACAATGGCGGAAAAGCGACCCAATGAGCATCCGCCTGCTACTACGGAATGAGTTAACCACGATTTTGCTGCAAGAGGCCACCACCACCGGAAGCCTAGCGGAACAGATAACGAGGACAAAGTGGCCAAAACCAGTTTATGACACATTCAAGCTTCCAAACTGTCCCATCGTGCTGATGGTAATCAGGATGATGAAGGCAATACACGTTCAGGTATGTATGTAGACACTCACCGATATATATATATATATATATATATATATATATATATATATATATATATATATATATATATATATATATATATATATATATAATTGCAAGGGTGCCGTTTATAAGAATAATCATGTGTTGAATGGGATGTTCAGTATCTTCTTCCTCATATCTCGTACACGCCTAAAGATCAAATGTCAAAAGGAAACAAAGATGTGGTGTCTCGGGAACCTTCAGTGAATGCAATGCAGTTCACAATTACGGCCATTTTATCACAACTAAGCATGCAACGCCCGCACAAAACAAACAAAACTAGAGGGAAACGTAGGCAATACCTGTCATCCGGCACCTCAGAAAATGAAGCGAGTGTGCGAACATTTAACATTTCAAGTTGGCTCCGGACGTGGTGGCCGTGTTGCGCACATTCACGCTCGTGTCCCCATCCTTCACACGCCGGTATGTTCAGCTGTTGTGAACATTCACAGATCCGACCCCATCAGGTGCCTACATTAATCTAATGGTCGTCCTCTGAGAGGCGTGAGCTGTCACCCGGCCCGGACGTTGTGCCGGTCCGAAGTGGGTCTCGCCTCCACCGCATGACCACACGGCGCGCTCTGCATTAGCGACGAATAAACAAGACAGCGGAGGTCGTGCGCCGCTTGGTTCGCTTGGCCGCCGCAGCGCGTCGCGGGAGCAAGCCCCCACCCCGGCGACGGAGTGGAATGCCGGCAGCAGAGAACATGCCGCGAATTGATCAGGCAGCCGTGTGCGGCAGAACGGTGTGCGGGAGCGCCGAGACGCGCCGGAGCAGGGCCGCCGGCCGAACTCCGCGCCGGCTGCGAGCCGCCGCCGCCGCGTTAATATTTCACATCCACTTAAATCGGCCTGATTAATTACGACCCACTCGGGCGGCGGCCCGGCTGCCAGTCCCGACCGGTACGTTTCGGCGCGATAATCGACGTCGCGCGTTTCACGGCGCGCGCCCGATTGGCAGCCCCGTTGTTCGCCGCGAGCTGAAACACAATCGTCAGCGCCGCGGGCGACGCCATCGCTCACTCCTTACACGCGTCTCCTTGTAATGCGCCGCTCCGACAACGGCGACCGACTACTGAATCAGCTGCCGGGGGGAGGGGGGAGGGGGAGTAGCTCGCCCGACGCCTGGAATCGTCAGTCGCCGCCGCCAGTGTGCCCCGCGGCAGTGGGCTGGGCGCCGACAGAGCTGATTTACCGCCGCTCACTTCGCCGCGCGCCGACCGCCCCGCGCGCCGATCCAATTGCACGGCGCAAACGCTTTGAGTTACGCTTTTTCTCTCACGTCGTGCGTGGCGGGCGCCGCGCTGCGCCGGCGGCGCGCCGCGTTCCCACGCTGACGAGGGGCTGGGGGTGGTGGTGGTGGTGGGGGGGGGGGCAGTCGCTCTCGAAATGTGACGCTGTGCGTCGACACGACAGTCTGCACTCGCCGGCGGCTGGAGCGTCGGCCGGCCACGACCGGCCTCGTAAAGCGTCGCCAGAGACGGCAGCGACGTCCGACAGACGACATTACGGAAGTGTTTGCCGTCGGTTTATGGGGTCGTAACTCTGCAACCACCAGATGACAGGCCCGACGCTGCTGCCGGGGACGAGGTCAGAGTTCGCCGCCGACGCCGGGTGGGGAACGAGTCGGTTCTCGACGCTGGGTTAACATTCTGTGGGGACTTCGACCGCATCAGCTGATGGAATCAGTCACCTGGAGCCTTATCCGAGGAAATGGTACTATATCCTGGCCAGGTCAAACCTTGACGCTAAGCTCACCTCTTGTGATAGAAAATTAATTTCTTCTCAAATTCATTGAAAGGATTTGCATTTTTGAATCCTAAAAATTACAAACATTTGCATGCAAGAAAGTAGTTTAATTTTTGGCCATAGGCGGAGGGAAGGAGGCATCCGGACGTCGTCCCCCTCCCCTAAATCCGGAAATTTTATGTTGACCCTGTAATATTTGGTAGAAAGAATGGACCCAAAACTAACCGGTGCTCCCCCCCCGCTTTAAAATCTAAGTTCCGTCATTTATGTTTGGCGTATACCAAGTGACACAAATATGCTTAAGGCAACTTCGCGATTCCTAAACTGAACCCTCACACACTCGACATCAATGGTGCTAGGTAAACTATATTTAGCTCCTCTGGTAGTGCATGTTGCGTTGCCTTCATGCAAATTGTGCATATGCATACATACAACATGGCATGCCGGGAATGATCAAAAGTAAATTGCCTATATAACGTCGGGCTATCTTCCATATGCATGTGAACTGGTTCCTGTGCAAAAGTTGTATTTGAGTAGCCCCCGGTCAGGGCTGTAGATCTCTCACGAAGCCAGGGGCGTCCAAGTCATTTTTCTCAAGACTAATTGTCAGATTGAATAGGGAAAATGACAGCTTAACATCTGCAGGGTACCACATCAGGCAGGGTCCAGTCGCCCCCCCCCCAGGAAACAAACACGGGACACCCGGCGGGTGGCTGCTGGCGACACCAGCTGGCGGTGAGCCGGCGGCCCCTACTATATCAGCGTTATGTATGATGCGCTGCGGTGAGCGCCGCCTTGTGACCTGTCCGTCGACACGACACATCCGACGCAGCGGCAAAAACGGCGCGCTGCGGCGCGCTGCGGCGCGTGGCGCAGCGGCAACGAGCGCCAGCTGGTCCCCGCCCGTCCCCCAGACCCGTCAGATATCGTCGTTTCTTGCTGCCGCCGCCGTCGGCGCTTCCGGACAGCAGTTCCGGGCAAGGCTCCCGGGCAGCAGTTCCGGCACGGCTTCCGGGCAGCAGTTCCGGCCAAGGCTATCGGGCAGCAGTTCCGGGAAAGGATTCCGGGCAGTAGCTCCGGACAATGCTTCCGGACAGCAGCTCCGGACAAGGCTTTCGGACAGCGACACAAACCAACCAGCAGGGGCAGCCCCGAGCCCCAGTAATCTGAGGAAGATTTCCGCTGGGCAGCGTGCCCAATTTGGAACGTCGCACGAGGTGTCCAGCAGGTGTCCAGCCGAGGTGTCCACGTCGCACGAGGTGTCCACGAGGTGTCCAGCCGACGTCGCACGAGGTGTCCAGCAGCGTTTCCCCCGGCGGCAGCATCAGACGCCGTCGTCCGGAGCTGCGGCAGCGGAGACGACGCCGATCGCCGTCGGCCGACGCGACCGGAGACAAAAACGGCGCGGGTCCGGCGCCGCGCGTCCGGCGCCGCGCGCCGGGCCCGCGCCTTTTGGCGCGCTTTTTCTGCCCGGTCGCGCTGCTGGGCACCAACCTGGTGCGCTTTTACCGGCGCACTCTGACGACGCGCTCGCAGCGGGGTGCGTACTTCCGGAGCCGGCCCCCGGCGCGGCCTAATTGAGCCCGACTCGTATTTAATCCGCGTCCGCAGCGACAGGTTCACGGCCGCCGGAGCTGTCCGGGGCGGCCCGAGCGCCGCAAACAAATCAGATGTCCGGACGTTTTGCCGTCTCCGACACGCATACTGGAGAGCTTAAGCGGTATCATCAATCTGCGCGAGAGCTTGCACACGAGCACAAATGAGTCGCATTGGTCGTCAATAAAGCAGGGACGAGCGAGCACCCAAAGCGCGCCTGCAATTTGCCAACGAGATATGACAGCTATTCACGCTAATTAACGGTTGTAATCCTAATGACGTAGGGAGGACCGCAGCGGACCATTAGTAAATGTCTCGATTCCTGTCATGTCTAGTTTCTCTCTTTCTATCCCTCCTCACATGTCTCTCTCTCTCTCTCTCTCTCTCTCTCTCTCTCTCTCTCTCTCTCTCTCTCTCTCTCTCTCTCTCTCTCTATCTCTATCTCTATCTCTATCTCTATCTCTATCTCTATCTCTATCTCTATCTCTATCTCTATCTCTATCTCTATCTCTATCTCTATCTCTATCTCTATCTCTATCTCTATCTCTATCTCTATCTCTATCTCCATCTCCATCTCCATCTCCATCTCCATCTCCATCTCCATCTCCATCTCCATCTCCATCTCCATCTCCATCTCCATCTCCATCTCCATCTCCATCTCCATCTCCATCTCCATCTCCATCTCCATCTCCATCTCCATCTCCATCTCCATCTCCATCTCCATCTCCATCTCCATCTCTATCTCTATCTCTATCTCTCTCTCTTTCTCTCTCTCTGCCTTCTCTTACTCCATCTCTCTTTAACCCTCCTTCCTCTTTCTTTCTTTCCCGCTCCCTTCTATTCTCTCTCCTCTCTTTGTCTCCCTCTTTCGCCCCCGGTCTTTCCCTGCCCGGTACCTTTTGGCGTGTAACAACGGGACGAGATATGCTGCTGAAAGCAAACACAGAGCCAGAAGTAGAAGCTGGTAGTGCGGACGTGTAATCTCTCGCGCAGCCCGCACAGCGTGAAAATCGAACCAAGGTCTCCTAAAAACCTGGTGCACGTGCAGGCTGACTGTTTATTTACCAAGCGTCGGGAAGCACACCACGTCGTCGGGTTGGGGGTTGAGATGGGGCCGGCAAGTCTTCCCTTCCCGTCTTGGCGGTTGTTGACGAACATCGAGGCCTCTCTCGGTTCCAGTTTCACGTTGATCTCAGCAGTTTCTTTCATCCACGCAACATGAACTCGGTAGCCTCATAGATCACGGGGCATGAGGAAGGGCACATCGCTTGGTTTCGCTTCGCTGGACAAAGTTGCAGACAGCAGTTTATGGCGGTGCTGATTCATCATTGCCAAACAACCAGCGTTGTTCTATCTATGATTAAAGGCGGCGTTCAAACATTCAAGCAATTGATTGGTTATTTGTGTTCACGGATGTGTGGATTCGAATGGCATCATGTGGCGCCAAGTCGATGGCGGTGTGTTCTGATATTATGATTAAGTCCATTTGGAGGACTGATGCACGTGAGGAGAGCGGTTCTCCCATCGGAAGGCTCAGATGTGCCTGGCCGCCGATGCACCGTCCCAAAGCCTCTCCTCCCTCCAGCTCTTATCAGAGCACCACGGGAAGCTCCGCCCCCGCCTTGTGACGTAGGCCACCCGGACACTAATAGACTGGTGTTCGTTCCCGACCCCTTCCATCAAAGCAACCGGCCTACTGGTACGGTAGTGCTTTCCGTCCTCTTCCTCTCTGTCCCACCATTCCCCCACGGCTCGTCGTGGCTCTTTCTAGGGCGGCGTAGGAAACCCCATTTTGCCGGCGGTCAGCTCGTCAGTGTTTTGTGTCCCGTTCTCTCCTGTGTGTTAGAGCAGGTCAGAGGTCTCTTTCTGGGTCAAAAGATCGTGGCAACCGACTGCGCCCACCTCTGGACGACTTATCCAACCCTCCAAATCTGTGTTTTTTCTCCCCTTCACGTGTACTCTTTTCACCCTTTTCGTTGCAGTATCGCTGCAGGGTTGTTTTGTTGCTGCCGTTCTGGGTGACGTTCTCTTTACACCAGACACCTCACGCCTCCCTACCCGTCAAGTATGCCCGGGAGCCTCCTCCCGCCGGAAGGGGCAGACGCCGGCACCGTCCGGGTGCCCCCATCCCAGGATCCACCTGAGGGGGAGTCCTTCGTCCTGATGACCGAGGCGGAAGGCACCTGGGCGCTGGCCGGTGGACCAGCGGCGTCATCGTGGGTAAGGTGGTCCGCTCCGGGACGCTTCTGGTGCGGGTGTGGGCAGCCTCCTAGGCCAGGGCCCTCTTCAGCCTGCACCGCTTTCTTGGAGAAGCGGTTCACGTGGAGGTGGCAGACAAGCTGAGCTGTGCGTACGTTGCAGCGTGCGCACCGGATCTCGCCCGCTTCCCGAAGAAGGAGCTATTGGAGCAGCTGGCCTCGCAGGTGTCTGCGAGGTCCTGGCACCCTCCCCCGGAGTGCCTTCTGCCAGTGCTACGGGCACCATGTAGGGGTGTGTCGTGCCCGCAGCCCCGTTTGCGGCCACTGTGCACAGGCTTCCAGGCATGGGAAGGGGGAACGCCATATGATCCCATGTCAAACACAGGAGACAAAGGGACCAAACCAACCAACTGTCAAGGCGAATGGCCCACCAATGTGTATGAAAAAAAAACATCCCTGGTTCGTGTCAAACACCATCTGTTCTGAATTAAAATAAATGCATCTGGTTACAAAACATAAGAATATCCCTGGTTGTTGTCAAACACCATCTGTTATTAATTATATTAAATGAGTGGTCGGACGGCAATGCTTGGGACAACTTTTATCATCACTGCTGTGTCATCGAAAGCAAATAAACTAACAACGTACCTAATCCACATGTTAAGATAATACAGTAGTGCACAAACTGTATTCCACGAGTGGGGTCCTCCCAGTCGCTCACGAAAACGACAACAACCCGTTCGCAATGCCCGCAGCAATAGCGCTTGGTCGGCTGACTGTTTGAGACAGCCCACAAGGCTGGTGTCATCGGTGAGCCCGTCGATCGCCACGTGGCTGGCGAACAGCCAGTAAGCGATTGGCGCTACATCGTCCTGTTCCGCGCGAGTCCGGTCGCGGCCGGCCGCCGCCGGGCGGAGTCACGTGCGGTCACGTGTCGCCGTCGGCGCCGACGACGCACGACGGCGCGTCTCCGAGCGCCACGTGCCGCGGCGACAGTCGGCCAGCCACGCCGCGATCGTGGCCGACAGGTGAGGCGCGCGGCGCTCGGCGCTCGGCGCTCCGAGCTCGCCGCTCCAACCGGATGGCTCGTCAGCCGGCGACGGGGCCGGTGTCGGCCGCCAGTCAGCAGCGCACCTCGAGGCGGCGTGGGGAGGGGGGGGGCGACTGACGTGCACGGTGGGCGGGCACCACCACATGTACTCCGTGAGTGTCGAAGAGGGGGGGGGGACGACTGACGTGCACGGTGGCGGGCACCACATGCACGCCGTGTATGTCGATGAGGGGGTGGGCGGGGGTGCGGATCGCCACTCTGTGCCGGTGGGCGGATTTCTATGAAAGGGGACAGAGTAGACAGTCGTATGCGACAGACACCTACATTTAAGGTCGATCTAGGCCTTGTGTTCCGATCGCAAGATTATTCGCGTTATTTACGTGTGCCATGAAATGCTAAGCAAACAACAAAGAAACAAACATGACCACATCGCGTGACCAGTTGCGCCGTCCGGAATCTACATCGGGTTAGTTTTGCAGTCATCGTTTCGCTATCAGGGAGATGGTGATGTCAGTTGGGCACAGTCACTGGAGGGAGCGGGCGATACGTACGCAGCACAGTAATCCACACATCAATATATGGGCGGACGGAGGCTCGATCTTTCTGGATCAGCTAAGGTGGGTGGCGTTTATGTACATTTCCGTGAATAGGCTGCATGGAATTATGCGTGCGAAGTGCGCAAGTTGATCACACACCAGGAGGTGAGCACACAAGTTAACGATACTTAGCACGATCGATGGGCGTCATGTGTTCCATAATTCAGTTCAATTCGAATTCACCACAATTTATTGGAACAGCGTCGCGAGGGTGCGTGACGTACCCTCTCCCCTCCGTTCGACTGCACTCCCCTTTGCTCCCTTCTGCTCCCCTCTGCTCCCCGCCGCTCCCCTCCGCTCCCCTCCGCTCCACTTCCATCGCCCATAACAAATCACAACAGAAACACGAGTCGGCATGGCGAATCGGAACTGAGAACCGCAGCCCCGGCTTTCAGAGCTGCCGGCCGATGACTCTATTTCAGCGCTTCCAATATCTCTGGAACGCCACACTTTCACCGGCTTCACTGGCAGTCACTGGCCTCACTTTGAGCTCAGATGTCCGGGTGACACCGCGAAACGGTGGCCTTCTGCACGCACACTCGAGCACACATACACACACATACATACATACATGTACAGACGCATACACACAGACAGAAAAAACAAGATACATAAACAAGCCACAGAACTGTAAACGTTGAGCTGTTCGTTACTGCTTGTAAAATGCGTCTGATTTACTTTCTTCTTTGAGACACGCCAGTAATCTGTCCGCACATTTTACACATGTCCGATGATTGCAAGTGGCGTGTCCCTGAGGTCTCCGGTGTTTATACGCTCGACGTCACCGCTCGTGCGCTATTCTGCAGCCAGAGCGCCCGCCGAAAGAAGCGGTCACTGCCGCCAGCTACCACCGCTGTCAGGAGCGGGAAGCAGGATCCGACCTCGCCTAGCCTCCGCTAGCCAGCACCGCTGTCAGGAGCGGGCAGCAGGATCCGACCTCGCCTAGCCTCCGCTAGCCAGCACCGCTGTCAGGAGCGGGAAGCAGGATCCGACCTCGCCTAGCCTCCGCTAGCCAGCACCGCTGTCAGGAGCGGGCAGCAGGATCCGACCTCCGCCTTGCCTCCGCTAGCCAGCACCGCTGTCAGGGGCGGGCAGCAGGATCCGACCTCGCCTAGCCTCCGCTAGCCAGCACCGCTGTCAGGAGCGGGAAGCAGGATCCGACCCCGCCTTGCCTCCGCTAGCCAGCACCGCTGTCAGGGGCGGGAAGCAGGATCCGACCTCGCCTAGCCTCCGCTAGCCAGCACCGCTGTCAGGAGCGGGCAGCAGGATCCGACCTCGCCTAGCCTCCGCTAGCCAGCACCGCTGTCAGGAGCGGGTAGCAGGATCCGACCTCGCCTAGCCTCCGCTAGCCAGCACCGCTGTCAGGAGCGGGCAGCAGGATCCGACCTCGCCTAGCCTCCGCTAGCCAGCACCGCTGTCAGGAGTGCGCAGCAGGATCCGACCTCGCCTAGCCTCCGCTAGCCAGCACCGCTGTCAGGAGCGGGCAGCAGGATCCGACCTCGCCTAGCCTCCGCTAGCCAGCACCGCTGTCAGGGGCGGGCAGCAGGATCCGACCCCGCCTAGCCTCCGCCAACCAGGCGGCCGTGTTGCTTTTGCGCGCAGCGGCGCGTCGTCCGGACCAGCAGAGCCACTGTGTCGCAAGAGTGCGACGGCGGGTCGTACGGACCAGCAGAGCCACTGTGTCGCAAGAGTGCGACGGTGGGTCGTGCGGACCAGCAGAGCCACTGTGTCGCAAGAGTGCGACGGTGGGTCGTGCGGACCAGCAGAGCCACTGTGTCGCAAGAGTGCGACGGCGGGTCGTGCGGACCAGCAGAGCCACTGTGTCGCACGAGGAACGAGCCACGGCCGGCGCGCCGGGCTCGCCGAACACCACACATTCCTCCCCACAAACAACAGTTCCGCCCCCGTGTACGCCCACGGGCGCGCTCAATCTAACGCCGCTGCGCCGCTTTCGCCTCGGCCGCGTCGCTTATGGAAGTTATGAAGGCGCCGTCGAGGCAACCGGGCTTATCGCCGGCCCGGTTGGCATTAGTCGCCCGCTGAATATCACGCCTCCTTTCGGTCGTATTTCGCTTGCGTGAGCTCCGGTCGACGCGTGGACGCTCGGTTGGACCGACGGATATAACGTGGCCGACAGATCTGGCGAAGCTGGGCGGATATGCCGTGGCCGACGGATCTCGCGGGACAGGACGGATATGACGGGGCCGGCGGACCCGACTGAACTGAAGGAACTGACGGGACTGACGGATCTGGCGGGACTGGCGGATCTGGCGGGACTGACAAGCGATCAGCGAATCACCGTGAAATCAAGGCCACGACGAGCGCTCAACGGAACTGACCGCATCACTGGTGGCCGGTGGGCACCTCCGGGCGGGCGTGTCAGAAGTAGCGACTACCGGCGGCACGGGGCAGATGTAGGAGTCGGGCGGATGTGAAAGACGACAGGATGTCAGGCGGACCTACAGATGACGTGACTGTGAGGCGAAAGTGAGCCGGCGCACGTGACGGGGTGTCAGGCGGCCATAGTCAGGCGGAGGCGGCCGCCATAGTCAGCCGGCACATTCCTGGCTGGCCTGAGGTCCGGCCGACAGACCACAGGCGGCCACCACGGTCTCCCATCACAGCCCCGGCCGATCTGAGGTCCGGCCGACGGGACGACGTCAGACCAGAGGCGGCCGCCACGGTCTCCCAACACGTCCCCCGACTGGCACGAGGTCCGGCCACCGCCCATTGATCGTCGTCGACAATCGATGATCTCCAGCGAACAATCACCATACATCACCGGATGGCGCGGGCCAATTTTGCTGACCGGCCGACCCCGGGACGAACCCAGTGCCGCCGCCCCGTGCTGGCCTCGGCTCGGACACCGCAGGCCGGCTCTTGCGCGGCAGCCGACACGACTTTGGCACAGCTGGTCGGTCAGCTGGTCCGCCAGCTGGTCTGTCATTGGTCTGGCATTGATCGGGCAGCCAACCGTCGTTCTGTGTTGCGTCAGCCGGCCTTACACTGGCCGGTGCGGCGGTCAGCCGGTCCGTGATTGGTCTGTGCTGCGGTCAGCCGGTCTGCCATTGGTCTGTGCTGCGGTCAGCCGGTCTGCCATTGGTCTGTGCTGTGGTCAGCCGGTCTGCCATTGTCGGGTGTTGCCTTTTGCAAGCGATTGTTTTTAGAGTACGTGTTGATGCCGAGTTGGAAATCACCACTCCCTTACCCCAGAAGTGCTTAGATTATAGACATCGACGAGGTGTGAAAAGGTGTAGCCCTGAAAGTGGGTGGTGGTGGTGGTAGCCCTGAGAGTGGATGGTGGTGGTGGTAACCCTGAGAGTGGATGGTGGCATTGTCCGGTCAATTATTACTACATGCAACTTCATCCAGTCTTTTGGGTACCATATGTTGTTGCGCATCTGCCCACGTTCACTTGTCTTTGTTGCATCGCATTGTCGTTCGTAGTTTGAGAGATGCTGTACAATTACGCTCGAACGCGCCAACTGTGTTTCTTCCCACGTCTCCTACGGACTTGACCCACACGGGGAGAGGGACAGAACTCCCCCTTTTCCCATTCCCGACAGAAGTATGAGTATGGTCTGCGGGTGGCGGGTCGCGGGTTATAGCTTCGTAACGGCGTATCCTACAATCGCAGACGAAGCACAAACATGAAGCTTCATGATTTAAACGTTTTAGATGTCATTTACGCTGTTCTGACCTGCTTACTTCTTCCCAATCACCATTTTGCATGGCCTGATGCAGATGTCCTTGAACGTCTCAGAATTTTCAGTGCGAAATAGTAGCATGATGCGTGGTCTGTGATTGCCCATTCTTCTTGGATGAGATACGATGTGCTAAGTGGAGATTGATTAGTAAACTTAAAGCACTGGACCACTTTAATTCCACTTTATAACTCCACTTAAATCATGCATTATGCTGTTTCACAAGGTATGTTTATTCAGTGGCCTAATGGAATAATTGCATCAGGTGCATAATGTCACGGACGGAGAAACATGAATGCATCAATATCAATTAAAAACTCTCTCCACTGCGAAGCGATTCGCATCACTATGCCTGGTCACTGGTCCACGCAAAGAGGCTGCTTACTGGTGCTAAAGCCGCAGAGAACCTTCCATGGTGTACACCCATGTAAAAATAGCGCATTCTACCGACTTCCGTGCCAATATAAAAATATTCTGAGAATCGTGGTGGAACCGCCACTGCCCCAGTGATCGGGTGGCTTCCGTAAAAAAATCCCGCTTCGGGCAAATGCGTAAACACCTCCCCACTCCCCCCACCCCAAATCCGGAGTGAGCGGTTACCCATTATCTGTGGGCGTCCTCCGGAGCAGGCGGCAGACGTGCGGCTGTGACTATCGAATCAGCTGGTCGGCCAACGCCAGTGACGGCCGTGACGGCCAGCGTCAGTGACGGCCGTGACGGCCGTGTCGGCCAACGTCAGTGACGGCCGTGGTGGCCAGCGTCAGTGAAGGCCGTGACGGCCAGCGTCAGTGACGGCCGTGACGGCCAGCGTCAGTGACGGCCGTGACGGCCAGCGTCAGTGACGGCCGTGGTGGCCAGCGTCAGTGACGGCCGTGGTGGCCAGCGTCAGTGACGGCCGTGGTGGCCAGCGTCAGTGACGGCCGTGGTGGCCAGCGTCAGTGACGGCCGTGGTGGCCAGCGTCAGTGACGGTCGTAGTGGCCAGCGTCAGTGACGGCCGTGACGGCCGTGGTGGCCAGCGTCGTGACGGCCGTACGGCCAACGTCAGTGACGGCCAGTGTCAGTGACGGCCGTGGCGGCCAACGTCAGTGGCGGCCGTGGTGGCCAGCGTCAGTGACGGCCGTGGTGGCCAACGTCAGTGACGGTCGTAGTGGCCAGCGTCAGTGACGGCCGTGACGGCCGTGGTGGCCAGCGTCAGTGACGGCCGTGACGGCCAGCGTCAGTGACGGCCGTGACGGCCGTGTCGGCCAACGTCAGTGACGGCCGTGGTGGCCAGCGTCAGTGAAGGCCGTGACGGCCAGCGTCAGTGACGGCCGTGGCGGCCAGCGTCAGTGACGGCCGTGGTGGCCAGCGTCGTGACGGCCGTGGTGGCCAACGTCAGTGACGGTCGTAGTGGCCAGCGTCAGTGACGGCCGTGACGGCCGTGGTGGCCAGCGTCAGTGAAGGCCGTGACGGCCAGCGTCAGTGACGGCCGTGACGGCCAGCGTCAGTGGCGGCCGTGGTGGCCAGCGTCAGTGACGGCCGTGGTGGCCAGCGTCAGTGACGGCCGTGATGGCCAGCGTCAATGACGGCCGTGGTGGCCAGCGTCAGTGACGGCCAGCTTCAGACGGCTAGCGGACTGCAGCCGTCCGGCCCGGGTTCAAAGCTGAATTTAGACGAACAGCACTCTGTGGGGCCGTTTCATCGAGTGTTCTCCGGCCGGTCACATCGCTGACGACGCCAAACTCTGAGCGCTTCGTCAGCCGCGGACGGGCAGAAACGACTTCGACGAAACGCCGCCCACACGTCGCCGTCCCGACCACTGAACGATCTAGTCGACTGATCTAGAGGCAGCCAGATCAGCTCTGTGAGAACGAACGCTCTACAATATAGTCCTCGCACTTTAAACGTGCTCAGCTGTTTCGCTACAGCCCCAAACTGCCGGTTTCACGTGGTCGGCGTGACGCGAGCACAGCCCGAACGGCACGCACCTGGATCCGCCCCTGCGCCCACACGACGCCCACGCGCGGCACGAGACGCGTCAGCCGAGGCGGCCGGCGAGGGACGACGCCGACACCGTCCACCGCGTCGGCCGCAACTGATGGTCGACGGTGACCATCAATCCGGCCGAGATCGGGCCGCGTCGCCGCCGCCCGCCGCCCGCCGCCCGCCGGTCGCCGGTCGCCTGATCGACCGCTCCGTCCTCGCCCTCTGACGTCAGCAACCGTCCGCCACGGCCGCGCCCAAGTGAGGTCGCTTGCGAGCGCGCTGCTGACGCTGGTGGCAGGTGTGCTGGTGCCGTCGGATGGTGACGTGAGACATGGGGCACGAGGCATGTGTAGCGAGGCATGAGTAGTGAGGTGCTCGCGCGACGCTGAGGCTCGTGGCGGGTGTGCTGGTGCCGCCGGCCGGGGACGTGGGGTATGGGCTGGGGCACGAGTAGTCAGGTGCTCGCACGATGAACACGGCTGGCGCCGAGAGTCGGGGAGTCGGGGAGTCGGGGAGTCGGGGAGTGGTGAACGATGGGTGTGACAGAGCGGGCGACCGACGTGGGCTGACGATCTCGTCACGACGGGCGACACAAGTCTCTGTCGGCTGAACCGACTGGAGCAGGAGCTCAGCGTGCCATAACATCAGAAGAACATGGCATCAGGGGCGAGGTCACTAGGAGACCAGATCACCAGGACATCCGGGGCGAGGTTACCAGGATATTAGATCACCAGAATAGCAGGGGACCAGAACAGCAGCGGACCAAAGCAACAGGACACCAGGGGATTAGCACACCAGGAGAGCAAACTGACAGGACACCAGGAAACTATGACATCAGCGGACCATACCACCAGAACGCCAAGAGAATGAATGGCTCCGGGAGATTACAGTACCATGAAACCACATTGGGAGACCAGGCCGTGGGATTAACAGCATGGACACATGAGGGGATAACGACCGCATCAGTTGCCACACATTGAGTTCCCTCATGCTCAGGCACAAGCGACGGTCCCGACGCCGACGTGGCCCGCGCCACAACAAACTCGGCCAGGCCGGCCGACGCGGCGCGGCCCGTCGTCGGCGTCGTCGGCCGACCTTGGCCGCGGTCACAATGACCGGCGAGGCTGACGACGTCGTTTGGCGGCCGACGATCGTCGCGGTCGGCGGGCGCCGTCGGCGCCGTCGGCAGCCGGTGCGGCGGTAATGGGCGACGACAGTAGCGGCGAGTTACGGCGCGGACCGACCGGCAAAAAGGTGTCGCATCTGGCCGCCACGGCCGCGCCGGCTGCCGCGCCGGCTGCCGCGCCGGCTGCCGCGCCGGTGCCGGTGGCCTCCCGAGTCCACCACGTGCAGTGCGGCCGGCAGCCGGCGTGTGCTGGGCCGCTCAGATGTGGCGCGCTTTGTTGCACGGCTGGCGTGGCGGCGGGAAACTGGACGCCGGAGTTTGGCGGGAACTGGACGCCAGGGTTCGGCGGGAACTGGGCGCCCGAGTTTGAGCCATTTGCACGGGGCGCGCACGACAAACGTCGGTGCTGTTTTGTGCGATGTGCAGATTATATGTATGTTGTTTGTCTTCAGAGCCCGTGATTGGGCCCCTATTCAGACATTGTATTGTATCGTACATTGTATTGTAATTGTAGCGCTCTGAAGGCGTGCTCAGTGAGGTACCAGACCAACATTGCACCTGGCTCAAACAATACTTCCCGAATTTGATCAGGCTGCAATTTTGTTCCAACACTTTTCATTGGAGCAACTCGAATAATAAATGTCTTTACCGATTCATTAATATGGTGACTGTTCGAACATCCCGTCAAGGAAATTCTGGGTGGCATGATATCCCAATGCACACCGGTTGTCTGTCGTGTATAACCTTCCCCAACAAACGACCTCCACAGCCCAAGGGTGACGTCAAGTCAACCTACAGGGAAGAGGAATGCCTATCTTCGTGTGACAGCCTGCAATGTTTTGATGGTATGAACTCGGAAAGGAGTGGCATGCCTCGTATGCTGCTGATTCAAAGCTAGCGAAATCTACCTAATCAAACTAGCATAGATAATCAAGCTGCATCCATAGTGTGTAGATTTGCAATAACGTCACATTCTAGATGTGTTATTATTATTTCCTAAGCTACATGCTGAAAATACCACTACGTTTTGCTCGATCCGACCGTTCATCTATCATTCTATCATTCTCGTCGGCTCCTGCGGCCCTGTAGCCCATGAAGTCTATCTTCAGAAAACTTTTCATAATGGTGCACAGTCATAATGATCCTGAACAACAGGTTAGCTATTTCGAGCTCACCATCCACTCGCATTGCGTGGGGGGGGGGGGGGTATTCGCGGGACCATGCTTTTCGGGGCACGCAAACATTTATATTGATCCTTTGCTGAAGCGCCTGGGTTCTAATGGTCTTGAAGTGAATTCTTCCACTCGCCTTCAGGAGTTCTATCGTTCCTGGGAGCCTAAAACGGCTTTAAGGATTATAGTAGTGTCACCGGCAAAAGAGGTTCTCAGTGTACTTTACATGCAGTGCTTGTGTTTCTCTTGAATAGGGAGGTATAATGCAGGATCCCGGGATGCATGACTCATTTGTGCATGCTTTTTCTTCGGCACCCGAAAATACCAAGCCGATACACTATTCTGCTGCCATTCAAGGGGTCGGATGAGTCCTTGCGCATGCATGCCACAGCGTTGTCAGTTGCTTTCAAGAGGAGGAAGAGGAGGTCGGGACTAACGTCTGCTGCTACTGCTGCTACTGTTGCTGACTACCATCCTTCATTCAGTCCTTCAGTGGCAACGAGCACGGATGTTTACATGACTGCTGTGCCAGTATTTGCTTTGTTTCCTTTTGTTTTTGTCTCACTAATGGTTGTCTTGTTTGTGATTGTTCGGCTAACATCAAAGAGAACCTACGACAAGAGGACCCTAGAGGACTCGACAGAACAACTGAAAGTCAGTCGCCATGTTTGGACAGCATATTTTAGGGCGGTCATAACCTATCGCTCGGCAAGCGCCTGGTCAACATTGGAGACTGACTATCAAAACCACTCAGGCGACGAATCGGTTCGAGTGGAAATATGTGCAAATTTATTCATCGAGATAACCGCGATAGCTTATCGGCCTCAGCTACCGCTCGCTGATTTCCGATCGGCAAGGTGCCACGGCGCACGGCGCCTTTTTGCCGGTCACCTCGACGCGAACAACAAGAGCACGAGCGCGCGCCACCGTCGTCGTAAATCCGTCCGACGCCGCTTCCTGGTCGTCAAACCAGCCCCGATCGGCATCGCCGGCCCACGCCGACTCGACGTCGTTCAAAAACACACCGGTCTTGCGGCGACCGACACAACAACAGCGCGCGGCAACCGCCTCGACAGGGCGCGTCCGTGTTCATTAGTGATTATTAATAGGTGCCGAAGGTGACTGGGCGCCGGATAGTATCGCGATTGTCGGTGCGCATCGCTCAGCGTCACGCCGTCGTGACGATGGCGGCAAAAACGCGCGCCGCCGCGCCACCCGACCGGGCGCGGGTCGAGCACGGTCGCCCCTGAGGCGTTTTTGCCGGCCGGTGTGATAAATAGCGGCGTCCACAGTCGTCGACCGGGCACGTGACAGCGGTGGGCCGAGGAGTAGTCAGTGACAGGATGGACGGCTCGTGGTCTGGCCTACATGCACAGCAGCCGCTGGGAGATGCCGTGTGCGGCGGGAGAGATATTACTCGTGATAGCGGAGGTGTGGCCTGCAACAGAGGAGGTGTGGCCTGTGACAGGGGAAGTGTGACCTGCAACAGGGGAAGTGTGACCTGCAACAGGGGAAGTGTGGCCTGCAACAGAGGAGGTATGTTTAGCGAACAGGGGAGGTATGTTTAGCGAACAGGGCAGGTATGTTTAGCGAACAGGGGAGGTGTGCCTGCAACAGGGCAGGTCTCAGCTTTCATTGCATGCCCTGGCCCATTTAAAATCACTTGACCGTTGCGTACCGTGGGCCCACCCGAAGCGCCGCTGGGCACGTTCCTCGCGGCACAGATTCGCGAGGACTATCCCATGCATCCAGCTGTCTTCGCGAGCTCATGAGGACTCTCCTATGCACCCAACTGCCTTCGCGAGCGCAGACGAAGCCGGCGAAACCCCGCCCAGACAATAACTCTGTGCAAAGACGTGGGAAACTCGCACCATGCATGCCACCATGTGACAATGCCACGCCCATTGCCGCTTTTGTTACTATCACCTGGCATGGCTGTGCTCACTCCAAGTGATCAATTATGCAAACGACAAATACGCCGGGCATACATTGTGCAGGCTTTGCGTAATGTCGCATGAAGCTGCGTTGTGTCGCACTGAATGCTTGGCACGGCACGCGTCATTATTTCGTCATCGCATTCTCGTGTTATTGTGTACAAACGTGAGCTATCCGCCCTAAGCCGTGTATCACAATCATACGCTGGGGATGATGTTCTTTAAGCGGAAGAGCGTCTCCACCGGCAAATGGTGTGGTGACGGACAGGGTTGAGAGGTGGGAACTCGCTTTGAACAATTTTCACTGGGGATGTGGAGGGAGCAAGTGCTCCAGGAATTTGCGCGACATGAAATAGTTCGCTAGCTTAACCGACATTCCTCCTTAAAATGAACACATTTTCCAATCACTAGAGGAGGAGGGCAATTTCCCCTCCATTAACATGTTATTCCAAGTCCATGGTCGATAAGGGGAGGGTAGGGGACAGGAGATTCGAATCAACTACCTCCCTGGTGTTCGAGCTCATTCCGCCAATAGATGTATAAGTAAAATGAGGAATGTTTATGGGGGCCTCAAAATCCCCCCTCAAAGTCGTAACAACCGTATTTCAAGTATGACACTGGTACGACAGAAAGTATAGAGCTGCCACAGTGGCATGGGTAAATGCAGTCAAATTAGTCCTCAGAACATCCATTCACGGGCGTGCGGACGGGATGGAGTGCACCGTCAAACCTTGCGTTTGGCACACCACCGCAACGACATCCAACTGCGTACGGGCTGAGCCACCAAATGCATTGCAAACCAGCCTTCCGTTGTAGGATGTCAGTATACCAAACCGCATGACGGCGGCTACCAGGGTCAACCAATGAAATGCAAGATCCCACTTCTGCCACCATCGTACGCACGCTGCTTTGAAAGCACACACAATTTCACCAGAAACAATTTGACAGTCTGTCCTGAGAAAACGGCCAGACGTGATCCCAGTAGTTAGTTATTTGGGTTTTAGGGCGCATCAACTGCATTGGTTATACAGATCCCAGTAGCATTCGGCCGCGGGCGTGGATGTGGGTGATGATCACATCATAACCTCGTGACCTTATGACCCTGCTCACCTGCGACCTTGAGCGTGGCGTTCATGCTGCGCGCTTGGCCGACCTGGTTGCGCGCCACACACCAGTAGACGCCCGCGTCGTTCTCCTTCTTGTTCTGCTGCACAGTGAGGAAGAAGAGTCCACCCTCTGGCAAGGTGACCCGGTGCGCCGGGCCCATCACCAGCTGGCGGCCGTCCTTGTACCAGGTGATGGTCGGCCGCGGACGACCTTCCGCCTTGCAGTTGAGCGTCACCGGGTCGTTGCGCGGCACGATCGTGTCGGACGGGTGTTCCGTGATGCGTGGCGACCGGTGCTGGCCTGAGGGCACGACACTGAGGTCAGGACGGTGCTGACTTAAGGGCACGACACTGTGGTCAGATTGGTACTGGCCTGAGGGCACGGCACTAGGGTCAGGTCGGTAGTAGCCTGAGGGCACGACACTAAGGTTACACCGTCAGTGGTCGTCGGGGCTGGAAAGGAATCGCGTAGGTAGCGGCCTGGTGACTGAGAGGGGCGGGACTAGAGATGGTCAGTGAACACGACACCGAGGTCGGTACTGGCCTGAGGGCACGACACTGAGGCCGGTACTGGCCTGAGGGCACGACACTGAGGCCGGTACTGGCCTGAGGGCACGACACTGAGGCCGGTACTGACCGAGGGCACGAACCGGTACTGGCCTGAGGGCACGGCACTGATGCCGGTACTGGCCTGAGGGCACGACACTGAGGCCGGTACTGGCCTGAGGGCACGACACTGAGGCCGGTACTGGCCTGAGGGCACACTGAGGCCGGTACTGGCCTGAGGGCACGACACTGAGGCCAGTACTGGCCTGAGGGCACGACACTGACATTGACCCACGCTGACATGAAAACACGTAAGAGACTGCAAGGAAGTCAGCGCTTACAACCGAAACCTATTTGCGACATCCTACTTTTGTGCATGTGCATCTAGTGGGTAATCATATCTACAGTTCCCGTGACGGCATTGGAAGAAATACCCACTCCATGATCCAGAGTCGACAAAAAGTGCCACCATCCACAACTTCATCTAACTTGTGTAGGAACAGGATCTAGGCTAGGACAATTGGTAGTGGGGGGGGGGGGACGAAACAGATTGGGACCACCCAATGACTCAATACGATGAGGCTGAGTATGCTATGATTCGTCCGCCAAAACCTGGTGCCCAGCGTGTTGTCGTTAAGTGTCAACCAACCCATAACACCGTTCCTTCTCTCAATTAAACTCCCCGTTACCTGCCATTAATTAATGAATCACAACCCACAACACACTCGGTGTATTCGGCGGTACCCAAGTACCATGCTGTGGGTCTTCTAATGCCGTCGCAACGAATACCAGGTTGAAAAACAAAGGAACGCGATATGAAAGGAACGCGATGGGACGAGATGAAGATGGGACGGTGGGGTCACCAGATGAGGTCACGCGAGGTACACCAGCGCCATATCATCTGGTTTTGGGCATGCTCAGGGCACAAGCGCAGTGTAATTCAGTCCGGGGAGGTGATATTATCGCAGAAAAATGGGAAGATACAACGAAGCATTACGAGGATGTGGATTACGCGGTGAAACACCCGCTGAAGCATTTCAATATACACAATGCCGTAATCACCCGGAGCGTGGTGACGGCGCCGTGACGTCATCACACCGAGTATGGTGACGGTCCAGTGACGTCACCGCACGGAGCGTGACAAGAGCACAAACGCTGAGCTAAGGACACGACAGCGGGGTCGATCGAGCGCGTGCATTTCCATACAGGAGTGGGACAACAACAGGCGCCGTCCGCCGCGGCTGTCACTGGGCCCACATCAATAACAGATGCTGCACTGCTTGCCAAAACAAGGGCGAAACAAATGGCGCGCCGAAGCGACAATAAAGGCGGTCTATGCAGTCCGGACACACACTCCTTTCTGGCGACGCGGCCAGCGATTTGACAGTCAGTGTTGTTGCATCCATTGCATATGGAACTAGTGTCCCTCATTCTGTTCGGTGTCGACCGACACCCACCGCCCCGCGCTGCCTTTGAGAAGTAATGGGACGCTATTGAACTCCATCGACTGCGTCCCATGTGAGCGGAGACAGTGGACACCACTGGTGGTGCCTTTGATAAGCAATGGAACTCTATTGAACTCCATCGACTACGGCTCATGTGTGCCCATGTGAGCGGAGGCTGTGAGCACCACTGGTGGTGCCTTTGATAAGCAATGGAACTCTATTGAACTCCATCGACTACGGCTCATGTGTGCCCATGTGAGCGGCGGCTGTGAGCACCACTGAGCATCGCTTGGATAAAAAAAACATAAAATACAAATGCGGTTATGCTAAAACTTAGAACGGACTGATGCAATGCAATGTGGTATTGCATGATTCAGGCTTGTTAACTAGTGCGACAACTAGTGTCTGATTAAGCAACCTGCTGTATCTTAGGACAAAGTTGCTGAATGATTATGTCCGAAAAAAAAACGCTGACTCAATTGAAAAGGATCCGATATATATATATATATAACATGTGCATGTGTATGTGTACGTGTATGTGTATGTGTATATGTATATGTATATGTGTATGTACATGTACATGTACATGTATATGTGTATGTATATATATATGTGTATATATATATATATATATATATATATATATATATATATATATATATATATATATATATATCAATGATTATGTGATAGGCATGATTTGCGTTCCAATGAAGCATAGTCTAGCTATATTTGTTTTAACTATGACGGAACACATCGATTCATGTTGCGCTGTCAGCCTGCTGAAGTAGCTTCCTCCCCAGAACATTACCCGCCCACACCCTGCCAAAACATCCCAAGTCCCCAACGGCACCGCCGGCCGGTTGTGACGTCACAAGATGGGGTCGACACTGACTCCACCCTCACGCCAGCCCGCAGTCTCGGCTGAGGTTAGGTTTTCAGCCCGGTATGTGCTCCCCGCTGCTGTCCGCCCTCGCGACGCCCCCGGGCCAACTAGCCGGAGATTTTACGTGACCGAGCGCGCGGTTTTTGTCGCAACGGCGGGCGGTCGTGGCGCGAACTGGTCCGGCCAGGTCCCGATCGAGAACGGAGGAAAAGCTGCCCCCCCCCACCGCCCACTCTGGTGAGGTGCGGATGGAGTGTGTGCCGTGCAGACCCCTCAGGAGCACCTTCGCTTCTGAGGAGATGACTGGATTTACATCGGAATGTGATTGTGACGTACCCACACGCAATCTGGGGGAGGGGGGCTTCCTATCGGGGGGGGGGTAGTGAAAGTTGGGGATGCCCTGCATGTCGGAATCTATCGGAGGCGATATCGGACCGAGGTGATATGCGAATGGTCATCGACCCTCGAGATGTGAGTGGTGATGTAAGCATTTCCATGATACATGTTCAGTCAGGGTGTATAAGTGTCCAGGTTGAGCATATAGACCACCGAAATGCGATTTCACGGAATTTGTGCTGGATAAATCCCAGGTAATGGACAATAAAGTCGCACCTTAGTTTATGGTTGACCAGCTAACCACGAGGTTCCGAAATATCACATTTGCCACAGTTACAAAATCGCAGCTCAGTCTTACATAGCGCAGCTTGAGGTAGCATGGCTGTAACAACATGCGTGGTTCCCGATACAGTACAAAATTAAAACACTCTGACTGGACACAGTCGAAACAGACACAGTCGAAAAGCAGCATGAGTGGAGCCTGCTGATCGAACTTGCGTGGCTAGTTAGCCACAGCCCGAACTTGCGTGGCCAGTTAGCCACAGCCCGAACTTGCGTGGCCAGTTAGCCACAGCCCGAACTTGCGTCGCCAGTTAGCCACAGCCCGAACTTGCGTGGCCAGTTAGCCACAGCCCGAACTTGCGCGGCCAGTTAGCCACAGCCCGAACTTGCGTGGCCAGTTAGCCACAGCCCGAACTTGCGCGGCCAGTTAGCCACAGCCCGAACTTGCGTGGCCAGTTAGCCACAGCCCGAACTTGCGTGGCCAGTTAGCCACAGCCCGAACTTGCGTGGCCAGTTAGCCACAGCCCGAACTTGCGCGGCCAGTTAGCCACAGCCCGAACTTGAAACGCACATACATCCAGAATTACTCCGCCAGCGTTTACCAAAAACAATCAACCAGCCACCTGATTTTCAACATATAAGTGAGAAAAACGTGGACTATTTCACTAGCTGTAACAGAAGTGATATTCCCCTGCTTGCTCCCCCCCCACCCCTCTCTCTCCTAGCGTTAGGCAAATATACATCAGCCGGCAGTGCAGGGGTTGGTGTGATCGTTTCTGTGTTAATGTTTCAAATCGAGCGAGAAATGGTGTCGATGTGTGCCGAATATTTCCATGATAGCCGGGCTGAAGCCGTCGATAACTGATCCTGCACCTCCGCATGCGTTGGGCTGCTGCGGAGGTTCCAACCACGCCATCTAATATGGTCATGCACCGCCAAATGTACACCACTGCACACGATGTGAAGGACATACACACATCAGAAACGTGGTGGGATCATAATGTCTTGTAAGTCGATTCCTTCCATGCAACTCGAATCTGGTTAAATCGAATCTGGTTGATGTTCCCAAAAATGCGGCCATGGACATGGTCATCCTGCCACACCCTACCCCCACCACCACATCCCGTTCCTGCGCCCATGCACGGGATACCTCAGTGCATCGGTTGACTGACTGTGAACTGCTGGTGTTTGTTGACGTATCAGTTTACAACATTGAATGACAGGTACAGTATTGGTCGATCCCGAGCTCTGCTACCCCATTCGTGTCAGAGGCGCTGGGAGCGCAGATACCCTGTGCTGACCCGGCCCTGGGGTGCATACCGTATTATGTATAGTCCTTGGTGTCGGTGAGCAACAAATGGTGGGACCAGCTCGCATTAACTCATCTCCAGAGCAGTGCTGCCGCACGCGTGGGTGGCCAGCTCCGGTGCGAGCCGCTGTGGTCGGAGCGCCGTAGGCGTCAGTCAGCATCGACACCGGCAATGGATCAAAGGCGACCGGCGCGCGACCGGCCACTGGTGTCTGGCGGCCGCCGCGCCGACCCGCCGCCACGTCGGCACCGCGTCACGTGACCGCGGCGACGGCGCTGATTGGCCGCCGACCCGGGCCGGCGACGGCGCCGGCCCGTCTGCCGCACGACGCGGCGCCGGTCGATAGCCGCACAGGTGCGTGCCACCCCCCCACACCCACTCACATGACCCTCTTGGGGGAGCCCCGCCTTGCGCCCTGGCGGATCCAGGAAGCGGGACTTTCAGGCGCCGCCAACTCACCGTAGCTGCCAAAGTGAACACCAAATTCGGATTTTCGAATACTTGCCACACACAATCACGGACATAGAAGAAAGATAATCGCACAGCTTAACCCCAAACTGCACGTGCATGCATGCAACAGTGATCGATTTTGTAAGTGTCGGGCGGTGGGGGGAGAATCTGAAATATAACCCATCACCCCCAGCTGAGCTTGGCTCCACCCGAGCCGGGCGGCTGGCCCGTCAGCCGCCAGCTGCGTCTCTCGATCGGAGCCATGAGTCGGCGTGACGATGAGCGGCGCCCGTGACAGCTCCGCCACCTGGCCGCCGGCGGCCGTCAATGGGACGCCAATGGGGGCGGCAGCGGCGGCCCGACAGGTCGTCAGACGGCACAGACGGGCAGCTGGTACTGCCAGCGGCACCACCTCAGCAGTACCGCACCAGCAGCGGCGACCCGACAGCAGCACCATCTCAGCAGTACCGCACCAGCAGCTGGTCCTGCCAGCAGCACCACCTCAGCAGTACCGCACCAGCAGCTGGTCCTGCCAGCAGCACCACCTCAGTAGTACCGCACCAGCAGCTGGTCCTGCCAGCGGCACCACCTCAGCAGTACCGCACCAGCAGCTGGTCCTGCCAGCAGCACAACCTCAGCAGTACCGTACCAGCAGCTGGTCCTGCCAGTAGCACCATCTCAGCAGTGCCGTACCAGCAGCTGGTCCTGCCAGCAGCACCACCTCAGCAGTACCGTACCAGCAGCTGGTCCTGCCAGCAGCACCACCTCAGCAGTACCGTACCAGCAGCTGGTCCTGCCAGCAGCACCACCTCAGCAGTACCGTACCAGCAGCTGGTCCTGCCGGCAGCACCACCTCAGCAGTACCGTACCAGCAGCTGGTCCTGCCAGCGGCACCACCTCAGCAGTACCGTACCAGCAGCTGGTCCTGCCAGCAGCACCATCTCAGCAGTACCGCACCAGCAGCTGGTCCTGCCAGCAGCACCACCTCAGCAGTACCGCACCAGCAGCTGGTCCTGCCAGCAGCACCACCTCAGCAGTGCCGCACCAGCAGCTGGTCCTGCCAGCAGCACCACCTCAGCAGTACCGCACCAGCAGCTGGTCCTGCCAGCAGCACCACCTCAGCAGTGCCGTACCAACAGCTGGTCCTGCCAGCAGCACCACCTCAGTAGTACCGCACTAGCAGCTGGTCCTGCCAGCGGCACCACCTCAGCAGTACCGCACCAGCAGCTGGTCCTGCCAGCAGCACAACCTCAGCAGTACCGTACCAGCAGCTGGTCCTGCCAGTAGCACCATCTCAGCAGTACCGTACCAGCAGCTGGTCCTGCCAGCAGCACCACCTCAGCAGTACCGTACCAGCAGCTGGTCCTGCCAGCAGCACCACCTCAGTAGTACCGCACCAGCAGCTGGTCCTGCCAGCGGCACCACCTCAGCAGTACCGCACCAGCAGCTGGTCCTGCCAGCAGCACAACCTCAGCAGTACCGTACCAGCAGCTGGTCCTGCCAGTAGCACCATCTCAGCAGTACCGTACCAGCAGCTGGTCCTGCCAGCAGCACCACCTCAGCAATACCGTACCAGCGGCTGGTCCTGCCAGCAGCACCACCTCAGCAATACCGTACCAGCGGCTAGTCCTGCCAGCAACACCACCTCAGCAGTACCGTACCAGCAGCTGGCCCTGCCAGCAGCACCACCTCAGCAGTACCGCACCAGCAGCTGGTCCTACCAGCGGCACCACCTCAGCAGTACCGTACCAGCAGCGGCGGCCCGACAGGCCGGTTGGTCGTGGCAGGACTACGCTTGTCTAGTTCAGCGGTTCTCAACTTGGTTCGGCTCCTTGTCCGCTTGTGAATCAGGGATCGATCCTTGTCCAACGCACATCTGCACACCACAGGACACATCCTGACACGTCCTGTAGACACACCACAGGACACATCCTGACACGTCCTGTAGACACACCGCAGGACACATCCTGACACGTCCTGTAGACACACCGCAGGACACATCCTGTAGACACACCACAGGACACATCCTGACACGTCCTGTACACACACCGCAGGACACATCCTGACACGTCCTGTAGACACACCGCAGGACACATCCTGACACGTCCTGTAGACACACCGCAGGACACATCCTGACACGTCCTGTAGACACACCACAGGACACATCCTGACACGTCCTGTAGACACACCACAGGACACATCCTGACACGTCCTGTAGACACACCGCAGGACACATCCTGACACGTCCTGTAGACACACCACAGGACACATCCTGACACGTCCTGTAGACACACCACAGGACACATCCTGACACGTCCTGTAGACACACCACAGGACACATCCTGACACGTCCTGTAGACACACCACAGGACACATCCTGACACGTCCTGTAGACACACCACAGGACACATCCTGACACGTCCTGTAGACACACCACAGGACACATCCTGACACGTCCTGTAGACACACCACAGGACACATCCTGACACGTCCTGTAGACACACCGCAGGACACATCCTGTAGACACACCGCAGGACACATCCTGACACGTCCTGTAGACACACCGCAGGACACATCCTGACACGTCCTGTAGACACACCACAGGACATGGAGCGTTTGCCGAGCTCAGTCGGCGTCGCCAGTTGGTGTGGCGACAAGTCGTGGCCATCGTGCGCCAGCTGGACACCCCGCCCACCATCGTTAAACTGCAGTTCACATTCATCTTTGTTTGTCTTCGCTTGCCTTTACGAACCATGAACTCCCATTGGCGAAAAGTCCCTTCGTCGAGAACTCTTCGTCTAGTTCAGCATTTCTTGATCCGGCGTGCGAGCACCCCCAAGGGGTGCTGAAGTCGATTTTAGAGGTGATGGAGCGTGGGCTTCTACCACGTGCAGTACAATGCATACGCTAGATCCTTTAACCAAATGCATCGCGCCGCGCTGCTAGGCTGCCGCCACACATAAGGGTCACATCAATTCTCCCAGTGGGGATACGAAGTAGTATACGGACAAGGTTGCACTTCCGTACGTCTTTCGTGGACAATGTTGACACTGGCAGATGTTTGGGCCTAAAAATCCATCATTCAGCTGCTTTATGCAGAATATTATTGCGTGTAAAGAAAATATACGACCTTCAATATACCAGGAGGTGCTGAGTTGATATCAAAAGTACCGATCAAGGTTATACTTTATTACTCAACGTTTCGGCCCGGGGGCCATCGTCAGGAGTGGCAATACTGACGATGACTATACTACACTCCTGACGATGGCCCCTGGCAGAAACGTTGAGTAATAAAATATAACCTTTATCGTTACTTTTCGTATCAACTCAGCACCTCCTGGTATATTGAAGGTCGTATATTTTCTTTACACGCAATGTCTAAAACCCAGGAGCATCTAAGAGCCATTCTTCGTTGTATTAAACAGAATATTATTGGTTAACCTGAACTTGTACACATATTCTGATATGTTATGCGGTGTAGCATATCGACAGTAGTGTAGAAATGGTAGTCTCTCTAACTAGATGGAAAGGGTAATATGTTGCCGAAACTTAAGTACATGGGGTGTTAGGGTCGAAAGCGGTTGCAAAACGCTGACTGAGTTGGTGGCAAACAGCGTGGGTTCCCAGAACCAGCGACCTCGTGGACAGACAGCGCGGTCCGCTGCATCTCCGACGACCACAAAAAGCGGTGCACGCAGTGGCAGTTGAAGATCAGGAACCGAGGAAGGGAGGGGGCGGCACAACTGAGGAGGGAGGGGGCGGCACAACTGTGGCGAAATGGCGCCGCCCGCTTGGTCAGCTATCTTGCTCAGACTTCGGACGCCTCCATCGCTGACGCCTCCGCTGAGGCCGCGTCTCTTGGACGCTCCCCGACGCCGTCTCCGAACACTGAGGGCCTCCGGGTGGAGTCGCGCCCGAGAAGCGGACCGCTCCGGGCCTGGCGGCACACCAGGACAGCCTCCCTGGTGTGTCGGTGGCTGACGTCGGAGCTGGTCCGACGGCCACCGTCAGGCAGGGGAGTGCTCCGACCACCGGCCTTGGTGGACAATCGACAGGGTTCGTACCGGAGGCAGAGCCGTGCTGGGAACGGAATACATTGGCGCACCCCAAGCCTGCAGACGCACCGCCATTGCCTTCTGGCCGTACACCGACCGGCGAAGCATCGTATCTGGTGGTGCATGTCACTGCGTGGTAAGAGGCACCAGTACTCTGGGCAGCAGGCTCCATCCTGCGTGGTGGGCGCGCCTGGGCAGCGGGTTCTGTCCTGTGTGAAGTGTCCCGCCCTGGGCAGCAGGCTCTGTCCTTGGTGGTAGGTGCGCCTGGGCAGCGGGCTCCACCATGCGTGGTGGGCGCGCCTGGGCAACAGCGGCGCGGCGTAACGAGGCTCTCGGCGGACGTACTCCTCACGGCATATTTTCATTAGGGCAGGTCGGTGTTTGCCGAGGCGAGGACACGACAACACGGAAGTAGCGCGGCGCGGCGCTACCTCTCGCGACGGGACCAGCTCTTCTCACGCAGCGCGCACTCACCCGCTCGCACGCCGACACGCACGCGCACGCCTGGGACACGCAGGCGGGCGCCCTCAGCCAACTTGACCGCACGCCGACCGGCAGCCAGCCGAACACAGCCACACAGCCACACAGCACACCTGAGCTTCACACCAAACTTGGCCCCACAACCCACGCGTCTTGTCAACCCTCCCTCCACGCGGCCGACTGCGAAGGCGGACTTAAGCTGCTGGTGAGCACGTGTGACGTGCATGGCGACCGTGTGTGGCCGTGCAGAGACGGCTCAGAGACCGGCTCTGACGGCTCAGAGACCGGCTCGGACAGCTCAGAGACCGGCTCCGACAGCTCAGAGACCGGCTCCGACAGCTCAGAGACGGCTCAGAGACCGGCTCGGACAGCTCAGAGACCGGCTCCGACAGCCCAGAGACGGCTCAGAGACCGGCTCGGACAGCTCAGAGACCGGCTCCGACAGCTCAGAGGCCGGCTCTGACAGCTCAGAGGCCGGCTCGGACAGCTCAGAGACCGGCTCGGACAGCTCAGAGACCGGCTCGGACAGCTCAGAGGCCGGCTCGGACAGCTCAGAGGCCGGCTCGGACAGCTCAGAGACCGGCTCGGACAGCTCAGAGGCCGGCTCGGACAGCTCAAAGACTGGCTCGGACAGCTCAGAGGCCGGCTCGGACAGCTCAGAAGCCGGCTCGGACAGCTCAGAGGCCGGCTCGGACAGCTCAGAGGCCGGCTCTGACAGCTCAAAGACCGGCTCGGACAGCTCAGAGACCGGCTCGGACAGCTCAGAGACCGGCTCCGACAGCTCAGAGACCGGCTCGGACAGCTCAGAGGCCGGCTCTGACAGCTGAAAGACTGGCTCGGACAGCTCAGAGACCGGCTCGGACAGCTCAGAGACCGGCTCGGACAGCTCAGAGACCGGCTCGGACAGCTCAGAGACCGGCTCCGACAGCTCAGAGGAGACCGGCTCGGACAGCCCAGAGGCCGGCTCCGACAGCTGAGAGGCCGGCTCTGACAGCACAAAGACTGGCTCGGACGGCTCAGAGACCGGCTCGGACAGCTCAGAGACCGGCTCCGACAGTTCAGAGGCCGGCTCTGACAGCTGAAAGACTGGCTCGGACAGCTCAGAGGCCGGCTCGGACAGCTCAGAGGCCGGCTCTGACAGCTCAGAGACCGGCTCGGACAGCTCAGAGACCGGCTCCGACAGCTCAGAGACCGGCTCGGACAGCTCAGAGACCGGCTCCGACAGCTCAGAGGAGACCGGCTCGGACAGCCCAGAGGCCGGCTCCGACAGCTGAGAGGCCGGCTCTGACAGCACAAAGACTGGCTCGGACGGCTCAGAGACCGGCTCGGACAGCTCAGAGACCGGCTCGGACAGCTGAGAGGCCGGCTCTGACAGCTCAAAGACTGGCTCGGACAGCTCAGAGACCGGCTCGGACAGCTCAGAGGCCGGCTCGGACAGCTCAGAGGCCGGCTCGGACAGCTCAAAGACCGGCTCGGACAGCTCAGAGGCCGGCTCGGACAGCTCAGAGACCGGCTCGGACAGCCCAGAGGCCGGCTCGGACAACTCAGAGAACGGCTCGGACAACTCAGAGGAGACCGGCTCGGACAGCTCAAAGACCGGCTCGGACAGCTCAGAGACCGGCTCGGACAGCTCAGAGGAGACCGGCTCGGACAGCCCAGAGGCCGGCTCGGACAGCCCAGAGGCCGGCTCGGACAGCTCAGACCGCGCAATCCTCATCTCGCCGGCTAACGTCTGCCGCCGTTTTTCCCGTCTTGACGTCTGGCAGGAGCGACAGCTACACCCGCTGCGCATCAGTAACCAGTCAGGCCTGTTGCGCCCATGGCGGCCACCGGCGCCGCTACCCCGGCCACCCCGCATCATAAGACCACCGGTGCCACTACCCCAGTCACCCCGCATCCTGAGGCCACTGGTGCCACTACCCCGGCCACCCCACATCCTAAGGCCACCGGTGCCACAACCCCAGTCATCCCGCATCCTAGGACCACCGACGCCACTACCCCAGCCACCCCGCATCATAAGACCACCGGTGCCACTACCCCAGTCACCCCGCATCCTAAGGCCACTGGTGCCACTACCCCGGCCACCCCACATCCTAAGGCCACCGGTGCCACAGCCCCAGTTATCCCGCATCCTACGGCACCGACGCCACTACCCCAGCCACCCCGCATCATAAGACCACCGGTGCCACTACCCCAGTCACCCCGCATCCTGAGGCCACTGGTGCCACTACCCCGGCCACCCCGCATCCTAAGGCCATCGGCGCCACTACCCCGGCCACCCCGCATCCTAGGGCCACCGGCGCCACTACCCCGGCCACCCCACATCCTAAGGCCACCGGCGCCACTACCCCGACCACCCCGCATCCTAGGGCCACCGGCGCCACTACCTCGGCCACCCAGCATCCTAGGGCCACCGACGCCACTATCCCGGTCAACCCACATCCTAAGGCCACCGGCGCCACTACCCCAGTCACCCCGCATCCTAAGGCCACTGGTGCCACTACCCCGGCCACCCCGCATCCCGAGGCCACTGGTGCCACAACCCCGGCCACCCCGCATCCTGAGCCTCCAGCTAAGCAAGTCACCCGGTTAGTCGGCGGCAAGTCGCCGACAAAGTCTCCGACAAGGTCTCCGACAAAGTCTCCGAAAAGGTCTCCGACAAAGTAGTCGGGCCGGCCGACAGGAAAAACCGGCCGCTCTGAGCCCGTTCGCCGGCAGCGGCAGCGGACTAAGCCGGCGCGTCGCGCCGGCGACCGGCGACCCGCTCTAATCCCGGCACCCGGCGCGCCAACTGATGGCCGGCGGCGCCCCTGGCGGCGCCCCCTGGCGACGCGCCGCCGGCTGGCCGCTCACGCAACCATGTGCGCCCGCCGGAAACAGCGCCGCAGCAGACCGGCCGGCCGGCCGGCAGCAGCTGCACGGGCCAAACTGGCGTCGGCCGTCCGAGTGGACGGGCCAGGTGCGAGGTCACGCGGGGTCAAGCGGCCGGCGCGGCGAGCGGGTGTGCGGGTACCGCTGCCAGTGTGCCGCCGCCGCGCAGCCGGCTGTACGGGTGGGGTCAGGTGGGGTCGACGGGGTCACGCGCCGTCAGTGTCCTGCTGCGATCAGATGGGTGGGGGGGTTGCGATCAGATGGGTGGGGGGGGGGGGTTAGGGGCGCATCGACTGCAGTGGTCATGCAGCTCTGTGATCAGATGGGATCGGCCGAGTTTACTATTGCTGGCGCCTGTTAATACTATTCACGCATATTACATTAGCATCATTAACATATTAGTATTAGCGTAATATTAGTATGTTCGTATTAGTATGAAATTCGTGTATTAGTAGAATATTGGTATATTATGATACTATTAGTAAGTTAATATAATATTAGCATGACAGTAATATCCATGCATAGCAGTAATTTTCAAGTATACTAGTAATGTTAATGGTTTGGCTGGTTCAAAGCTGTGACTGGGGGCGATAACACGAACACATTAGTTGGTTTATCAAAGTCGACGACCTGAATACAACGCTCAACAAGGCATCCATGTTCCCCGTTACCGAGGAACGGCGTGTGGGGTCAGGCGCGGTCGAGCTCAATGATGCGCTGCCGTCGCCAATCGGTACACACAAAAATAGTACCCTGTCGCCAACCGGGGGGTAAACGGCACTCAAAGGGTTCACTCTGCCAGGCAGACGCCCATGAAGGTCGCGTGGACATCGCGCCCGGTTCGGTTTGCATGACTACTTGGCGTGTGAGATTGGTGCAGCTGGCCCGCGGCCGCCTGATCCCCACGTGAGAAGCACGAGCAAGCCCGGCTATTGTGCCTGATTGCCTGCATAGCTCCGAGATGCATCGTGTAGAGCTTCCACAACCGCCAAGTGAATGTGGGTCTTAAACAAACCCACATCCACTGGATGCTTGTGGCTTATGCCTGCATGTAAACTTGGAGCCTGCTCAGGCGTGATGGAGCCTGCCAGGAAGAGAAGGTGTGCATACCAGCTCAGCACAAAATTAGTCGGGCTTAAAACGGTCACGGGTCTTAGCTACCCGCGAGAAGTGGTGAAGCTGAGCCCCCGTCCACGGGCATCTGCGGAATTGTTTGTTCCATCGAATTGAAAATAAACATTCAAATTACTTTGGATGTTCAGAGACTACATGATCTTGGAATACAACTTACAAGAGCCTCATTTTGACATCAATTATCTCAAGTAAGGAAGGAACTAGTGCTCTTGAACGTGCCTACATTGGAAACTAACCCACTTAGCCATACAGAAGCTTCAATAACACAACGAGTTGACGCAACTGTACCTCACGACACCTCATGCAATGTTCATGTAGACATGCATGATACATATAATTAATGTCGCATTTACCACGTATAGGCACCAACTTCGCACCTGATATATCAAAGTCGTCGGCCATAATTGCATCAAGGCCGCTACTGCTCATATCCTACCTGGAGTTGATTCAAGGAGGTACAGGAAGTAGAGAAGAATAGAATAAAGAGAAGAGAAGAAAGAAGAGAGAAGAACTGGAAAAAGACGCTCATCCATGGACGCTCGAGTGCGGCCCTGGCCTTGAATGTTTTCTTTTTCAACCGGAGGCAAGAAATCTGAGTGGATAAGACGCCCCTCCATGGACACTCGAGTGCAGCAACTCGAAATTGTCTCAATCGGTAGTGGCCCTCCGGAGAAATGTCGCCCCTCCAGATGAATGATCCTATCCCCACCCCCGCTCTCGAAATTGTCTCAATCGGTAGTGACCCTCCGGAGATATGTCGCCCCTCCAGACGAATACTCAAATCCCCACCCCCACTCCTAAAAATGGTGAACATTTCTGAATCCGCCCCTGCATATGACTGACACCAAAATAATTTGGAGCATGTTCCTCCGGATATCTTGCATCCTAAGTACTCCTGCTAGTTTCCACCTGCTAACGAAATTGAGTTGCGTGAATATGGACATCTGACGGGGTGCATAATCCATTTCACATCGATCGTCGATTGGGCGTTGACAATTTAGCTCCAAACCCATTTTTTCCTTGGGTTCTTTTACGACGCATTCAACCGCTAGGTTATATAGCGTCGCCAACCTCTCACTCCGATTGGTCGCGGGTGGACTCGGTAAACGCCGTCGGTTGTGAGATTCGAACCCACAATCTTGCGATCAAGAGTCCGACGCTCTGCCAACTGAGCTACCGCGGCCCCCAGCTCCAAACTCTTGGGAGGAACTCAGCGTGTGCATCTCTAACAACGGTTGTTCCCATGATGCCTATGCGAAGCACGCGGAAGTGTCGGCCCAACCTTGGACGGGCCGCATGGACGCGCAGGCCAAACCTCAGAAGGGCCGCGTGTAGCCGAGCGTACCAATATTGAGTCGACTTAGCAGTGACTAAGTCAAGGTACCGCTGATCAAGACACCATTAGAGCCAGCCAACACACACGGCACTCGTAGAAAGTGGCTGCGATTGAACAGTTGCAAGCGTATTGCCAAGATGCATCAATTTATGGGCAAGTATATAGCCAAGCTGCATCAATTCTTGCGCTCGACTAGCCTGCATCAATGTCTGGGCTCGGCTACCCTGCAATATTTTCGAAGCATGACTTCTAGTTTCATCCGACTGCATCCGTGCAGACTGAAACTAGGTCTAGATACAGCTGACCTGATCGGTGTGTCATACCGTGGCATGGCGACACACATACGACGGACATTGGCCACGAACACGGGTGTCAGTGTTTAGTGTTGGTCGGCTCGTCTGGAGTAATCAGTACCGTGTAAACACTGCACGGACACATGTTAGGTAAATATTGTTGCAGCCTTGAACGTGACGAAAACTACCGACTTCCTGCCGTATGAAGTTCGCCCTGGGCAGCAGCCGCAGCCACCCGCAGAGGCAAGGAACCGTCTCACAGCTGGACAGACGGGAATTCCTCCCGGACAGGGGAAAACAACCGGTGAAGGGGTCAGCGTGGTGCGTGTAAAGGGGTTGTCAGCGGCGAGATTTGCCAATAGGCAACCGTTAGTGGCGACGGAGAGGAAAACTGACCTCGGGAAGAGCAATTCACCCGCGTGTCACATGCCTGGATGCGCCTCGGGCATCTCGTCCCAGGCAGGAAGTGCTGGTTTCCGGTGCAACTTCGGCCTCAGCGACTGAGGTGCTGCGATTTGCTGCAGAGGGGAAATTGAACGGCCAGAAGGCAGGAGTTTATTGTGATCAATCAGCCAATGCGTTGTCGGTGCTGCCACTTTTCCCCGGTCGACGCGCAAACAACGAGACCCGCCCGGTTCGACGTCCGCAATTTCGGACGGCGCGCTCGGAATTCCAAGCGCCGGCCCGTGAATGCCGCTTCGAGGCCAGCATCGCCGTTCAAAGACTGCACGTCGAAGCTCGCCGGCTGTCGAACTGGTACGGAAGGCGGCCGCTGCTCGACGTGGCCGCACGTGAGAGCGAAATTATTAATCGTCCGCCGTCAGACGGTTTACGGCCGGGTCGTTATCGCAGCCGCCTGAGCGCCGCCGACGTCATTCGACTGGCGTCTGCATGCGGTCAAAGTGGCGGCCGCCGGCTCGACCGCCTAGTACCAGAGCCGCGTGTGCCACGAGCTGAGCGTAACACTCGTGGAGCGCAACACTCAGCGGAGACTGGCGGCGGCCGCCGGCTCGACCGCCTAGTGCCAGAGCCGCGTGTGCCACGAGCTGAGCGTAACACTCGTGGAGCGCAACACTCAGCGGAGACTGGCGGCGGCCGCCGGCTCGACCGCCTGGTGCCAGAGCCGCGTGTGCCACGAGCTGAGCGTAACACTCGTGGAGCGCAACACTCAGCGGAGACTGGCGGCGGCCGCCGGCTCGACCGCCTGGTGCCAGAGCCGCGTGTGCCACGAGCTGAGCGTAACACTCGTGGAGCGCAACACTCAGCGGAGACTGGCGGCGGCCGGCTGGTGCCGACGCCAGAGAGGGCGCAGTCGTCCGGAAGGCTGCGCCGCCATCAGCGGCGGTCGCAGTCGACCCGGCCGGCCACGGCAGGGGACGCGGCCGCCGCTCAAGGCTACCGGCTATTGATCGCCGCTTGAGGTGCCGTCCCCAGCCGACTGAAAAGGCCGCTCGCTGCCAGTGGCGACGCCGGCCTCGCGACGCGGCCGGCCGATGGCGACGTGCCGGTCTGCTGAGAACGGCCTGACCTGACCAGACGAGACTGTCCGCACCAGACAGCTCTCGCTGGCCGGGCCGGTCTCGGTGAGCAAGTTCGTCTCTTGTCGAGGTCTACTGCAGACACGTTAGTGGATGAACAGGAAATAGACTATGCGTGCTTTGCACGTTACAGTGATAGATGCTTTTGAAGCAAGCTAGACTGTTATTGCATGTTGTAGCTAGCGTATGCTTCACATAATTAGGGGTGTCCTTTATAAATTCTGATTTAGGTCCCATTTTAAGCTCAAAGGTTCTTAAAAGCATTGCAAATAGTCAGGCACCGTGAAATCATTCAGCATTCCACCCGCCCACAGGTAGAGATGCCCCTCTCCACCCACCCACGGGTAGAGATGCCCCTCTCCACCCGCCCACGGGTAGAGATGCCCCTCTCCACCCGCCCACGGGTAGAGATGCCCCTCTCCACCCGCCCACGGGTAGAGATGCCCCTCTCCACCCAACCACGGGTAGAGATGCCCCTCTCCACACACCCACGGGTAGAGATGCCCCTCTCCACCCACCCACGGGTAGAGATGCCCCTCTCCACCCGCCCACGGGTAGAGATGCCCCTCTCCACCCGCCCACGGGTAGAGATTCCCCTCTCCACCCACCCACGGATAGAGATGCCCCTCTCCACCCACCCACGGGTATAGATTCCCCTTTCCACCCGCCCACGGGTAGAGATGCCCCTCTCCACCCGCCCACGGTTAGAGACGGCCCTCTCCACCCGCCCACGGGTAGAGATGCCCTCTAGAGATATCCTCTGCCGTCCGTCGGTCTGCGTAGGACAGCCCCAATCCGACCCGTGTCCCCCCCCTCCGTCAGCAGCCTTTGGCGTGACGGTGCTACTCCGTGCTGGCCAGACTGTCGTTCCGAGACGCTCGAGCGGTTCGGTGTGGACTGGCCGTGTCCCAACACAGTCCGGTATTGACTGAGTGGGCCGGGCTGGCCGTGTCCCAACACAGTCCGGTATTGACTGAGTGGGCCGTGCTGGCCGTGTCCCAACACAGTCCGGTGTGGACTGAGTGGGCCGCGCTGGCCGTGTCACAACACAGTCCGGTATTGTGGACTGAGTGGGCCGGGCTGGCCGTGTCCCAACACAGTCCGGTATTGACTGAGTGGGCCGCACTGGCCGCGTCACAACACAGTCCGGTGTTGTGGACTGAGTGGGCCGTGCTGGCCGTGTCCCAACACAGTCCGGTGTGGACTGAGTGGGCCAGGCTGGCCGTGTCCCAACACAGTCCGGTGTGGACTGAGTGGGCCGGGCTGGCCGTGTCCCAACACAGTCCGGTATTGACTGAGTGGGCCGGGCTGGCCGTGTCCCAACACAGTCCGGTGTGGACTGAGTGGGCCGCACTGGCCGTGTCCCAACACAGTCCGGTGTGGACTGAGTGGGCCGTGCTGGCCGTGTCCCAACACAGTCCGGTGTGGACTGAGTGGGCCGTGCTGGCCGTGTCACAACACAGTCCGGTGTGGACTGAGTGGGCCGTGCTGGCCGTGTCCCAACACAGTCCGGTGTGGACTGAGTGGGCCGCACTGGCCGTGTCCCAACACAGTCCGGTGTGGACTGAGTGGGCCGGGCTGGCCGTGTCCCAACACAGTCCGGTATTGACTGAGTGGGCCGCACTGGCCGCGTCACAACACAGTCCGGTGTTGTGGACTGAGTGGGCCGTGCTGGCCGTGTCACAACACAGTCCGGTGTTGTGGACTGAGTGGGCCAGGCTGGCCGTGTCCCAACACAGTCCGGTGTGGACTGAGTGGGCCGTGCTGGTCGTGTCACAACACAGTCCGGTGTTGTGGACTGAGTAGGCCGTGCTGGCCGTGTCACAACACAGTCCGGTATTGACTGAGTGGGCCGTGCTGGCCGTGTCCCAACACAGTCCGGTGTGGACTGAGTGGGCCGTGCTGGCCGTGTCCCAACACAGTCCGGTGTTGTGGACTGAGTGGGCCGTGCTGACCGTGTCACAACACAGTCCGGTGTTGTGGACTGAGTGGGCCGTGCTGGCCGTGTCCCAACACAGTTCGGTATTGACTGAGTGGGCCAGGCTGGCCGTGTCACAACACAGTCCGGTGTTGTGGACTGAGTGGGCCAGGCTGGCCGTGTCCCAACACAGTCCGGTGTGGACTGAGTGGGCCGTGCTGGCCGTGTCCCAACACAGTCCGGTGTGGACTGAGTGGGCCGTGCTGGCCGTGTCCCAACACAGTCCGGTGTGGACTGAGTGGGCCGTGCTGGCCGTGTCCCAACACAGTCCGGTGTGGACTGAGTGGGCCGTGCTGGCCGTGTCACAACACAGTCCGGTATTGTGGACTGAGTGGGCCGCACTGGCCGTGTCCCAACACAGTCCGGTGTGGACTGAGTGGGCCGGGCTGGCCGTGTCCCAACACAGTCCGGTGTGGACTGAGTGGGCCAGGCTGGCCGTGTCCCAACACAGTCCGGTGTTGTGGACTGAGTGGGCCGTGCTGGCCGTGTCCCAACACAGTCCGGTGTGGACTGAGTGGGCCGTGCTGGCCGTGTCCCAACACAGTCCGGTGTGGACTGAGTGGGCCGTGCTGGCCGTGTCCCAACACAGTCCGGTGTGGACTGAGTGGGCCAGGCTGGCCGTGTCACCAACACAGTCCGGTGTTGTGGACTGAGTGGGCCGTGCTGGCCGTGTCCCAACACAGTCCGGTGTGGACTGAGTGGGCCGTGCTGGCCGTGTCCCAACACAGTCCGGTGTGGACTGAGTGGGCCGTGCTGGCCGTGTCCCAACACAGTCCGGTGTGGACTGAGTGGGCCAGGCTGGCCGTGTCCCAACACAGTCCGGTATTGACTGAGTGGGCCGTGCTGGCCGTGTCCCAACACAGTCCGGTGTGGACTGAGTGGGCCGTGCTGGCCGTGTCACAACACAGTCCGGTATTGACTGAGTGGGCCGTGCTGGCCGTGTCCCAACACAGTCCGGTGTTGTGGACTGAGTGGGCCGTGCTGGTCGTGTCCCAACACAGTCCGGTGTGGACTGAGTGGGCCGTGCTGGCCGTGTCACAACACAGTCCGGTATTGACTGAGTGGGCCGGGCTGGCCGTGTCCCAACACAGTCCGGTATTGACTGAGTGGGCCAGGCTGGCCGTGTCCCAACACAGTCCGGTGTGGACTGAGTGGGCCGTGCTGGCCGTGTCCCAACACAGTCCGGTATTGACTGAGTGGGCCGGGCTGGCCGTGTCCCAACACAGTCCGGTATTGACTGAGTGGGCCGTGCTGGCCGTGTCACAACACAGTCTGGTGTTGTGGACTGAGTGGGCCGTGCTGGCCGTGTCCCAACACAGTCCGGTATTGACTGAGTGGGCCGTGCTGGCCGTGTCACAACACAGTCCGGTATTGACTGAGTGGGCCGTGCTGGCCGTGTCCCAACACAGTCCGGTGTTGACTGAGTGGGCCGTGCTGGCCGTGTCACAACACAGTCCGGTGTTGTGGACTGAGTGGGCCGCACTGGCCGTGTCCCAACACAGTCCGGTATTGTGGACTGAGTGGGCCGTGCTGGCCGTGTCCCAACACAGTCCGGTGTGGACTGAGTGGGCCAGGCTGGCCGTGTCACAACACAAGCCATACGTATTCAGACGAAACCGTAGGCTAGATGCACGTATTCTGCACCCATACATTGTTTTACTGCATGCTACGTGTATGGTGTGCATATTCCCTTCATCATGTTCAGTGCACCAGGTCCAGTCCGTGAACGGTACAATACGAACGTGCGGTGACTACAAGGGTTTTTGTCGTCAAAGTGGCCGGAAGACTGGCAGCAACTGATGTCCTAATTAAGATCGATGGGACGGCCGCGATGCAGACACATGGAGCGGAGCCGAGTTTTGCAACTGAACAGAGTAAATGTCAGAATGGCGAACAGGAATGCGGCACAAATCCGATGTTGTTCGTCGTGTTTTCGCCTTTGCTGAATGCCGACTGTAAATAATGACCGGTTTTTATGTTTTAAAGCAAGCGGGAATCCATGGATGTGCCACACGCTAGACATCCAGCCAGTGATGTCGCTCCAGCAAAAGGCATGCGATGGGCAAGAGTGGTGTGGGAACTATTTTTCGATTGCGCATAGGCCAACATACTCCTAACCTCAAATTCAGCAATAATTCATGCACGTGTCTGCACGTGCCACGTGTCCCGCACGGCTTCTGACGTCAGCACGCCAAACTAGTGATGTAACTGCAATGCCTCCGGACGTCTGACTTCCATTTATAACTGGACGGAAGTCAGGCTAGATCTGTTGAGTCGATACACTTGGCAGACGCCCTATTGAACCCATGTAGCCAGCTGTCAAACAACAGCCAGGTGCTGCTGAGACGAGTTCTACTGTGCGAGAGGTGCCCTGGCACACGACGGAAATGTAGCGCACTTGCAGGCTGTTTATGTCATCACCGCAGGCGATGAAATTTACGGCGCAGAGAGCTTCTTCTGTGGCTCTCTCTCTCTCTCTCTCTTTCTCTCGCTCTCTCTCTCTCTCTCTCTCTCTCTCTCTCTCTCTCTCTCTCTCTCTCTCTCTCTCTCTCTCTCTCTCTCTCTGTCCATCGCTCTCGCCCCGTCCCTTGCTGACACTCTTCCCAGCTGTTCGACTCTGGGTCTCCCACACTCTCTCCCGCATCGGTGCCGACGGCGCCGACACAGTCTGTGGCCGACCACGCCCCAGAGCCGCAGTCGTACCGCATGGTCCCCCCCCCCGCCCCCATCCCCTGCCAATCTCTCAGAGTCGGCCCACAGTTCGCTCACAGGCAACCAAGCCATTGCATGGTGTAACTGGGGAGCGGCTCAAGTAGCCCAGTTGGCGCGGCTGCCCGTTCAAACGGCAGCCCACGCCAGACCAACAGGCCCACATGGCTGCACACGGACACGGCGCCGTCGATAGCGGTCCGATCGGCTGCAGTGACGGCTACAGTGACGGCTACAGTGACGGCTGCAGTGCCGGCTGCAGTGACGGCTGCAGTGACGGCTGCAGTGCCGGCTGCAGTGCCGGCTGCAGTGCCGGCTGCAGAGTCGGCTGCAGTGCCGGCTGCAATGACGACTGCAGTACGGCCAGTGGTGCCCGGCGGGTCACCGCATGACTGCAGTATCCGCCAACACACGGTTGCAGCATCCGTCAACACATGGTTACAGTAGCCGCCGGCACATGGCTACAGTAGCCGTCAACACACGGTTAAAGCATCCGTCAACACATGGTTACAGTAGCCGCCGGCACATGGCTACAGTAGCCGCCACCACATGGTTGCAGTAGCCTCCACCACATGGATACCGTAACCGTCAACACATGGCTACAGTAGCCGCCACCACATGGCTACAGCACCCGCCACCACATGGCTACCGTGTCCGGAACATGGACCGCGCCGGACCGACCTCAGGCACATGGCCCATGAACGGCCACCGCGCGGATCACGCGGTCGGATCGGGTGGTAGTCGTCCGGAACAAACGTGGCCACCACCACTTCAATAGGCCAGTTTTATGGACGCCGCTCGCGCTCGAGTGGCACTGCAGGCTCGGCGGACAGACACGTTCGCGCGAACGCCGACCGCGGCGTCCCGGAGACCGGCCGAGGCGACGACCGCGGTCGGGTCGGCGGCGGGACCTCTGCTCAGCTTCGTCGGCGACGGAGCGACGGTTGCGCTTATCCTCAGGCGGACGGTATTTTTTCGGCGTATTTATGCGGGGCCGTGTCGATGAGCTCCACGAGCCCCAGGGAGTCTCGGCCGGGGTCGCTGGTCGTGGGAAGTGGCGACCAGAGGGGTGAGTGTGTTTGCACTGGATCCGTGGAGGAATCAGCTCGCGGAAGGCACTGCGACGGCTTCCGTCCTCAACGGTCGGGAGAGGGTAAACAGGTCGAAACCCCGACGGGGTGATAATCAACTCGACGGCTAACGATCTTTCACATAGCTGTTCGTGTTGTATTGTTCAGCAGAACAATAGCCCTGGTGGAAGTGTTGTCCGGCATGACGAATACCAATATATCTATCTATATAGATATTGTCATTTCAATTATGTCGATCTTGCATGGGTTTCACGAGAACAGGGTGTCTTCTTCGTCGTTCAGCATCCCTTACAGGTTCGCCATTTCCGTGCGGAGCGGCTGAAAGTCGGCACTTGCCACACCGCCCTCTTCGATCGGACAGCGCGCGTGATCGACCGCGTGCGCCACCTGCCGCCGGCGCCGTGTCCGCCCGCGTGTCCG
Organism: Ashinkailepas kermadecensis; assembly: GCA_034440615.1. Classification (NCBI taxonomy): domain Eukaryota; kingdom Metazoa; phylum Arthropoda; class Thecostraca; family Neolepadidae; genus Ashinkailepas; species Ashinkailepas kermadecensis. The sequence continues at coordinate 31,756 of JAOTOM010002259.1, read as the reverse complement.
CTCGCGTGTCCGCTGCGCGCGCCACCTGCCACCGGCGCCGTGTACGCTCGCGTGTCCGCTGCGTGCGCCACCTGCCACCGGCGCCGTGTACGCTCGCGTGTCCGCTGCGCGCGCCACCTGCCACCGGCGCCGTGTCCGTTCGCGTGTCCGCTGCGCGCGCCACCTGCCGCCGGCGCCGTGTACGCTCGCGTGTCCGCTGCGCGCGCCACCTGCCGCCGGCGCCGTGTACGCTTGCGTGTCCGCTGCGCGCGCCACCTGCCGCCGGTGCCGTGCCCGCCGGCCGCCGGGCACGCTGGGCACGCGACGAAAGCGGCGCACAATACACACATTCGTCTCGACGAGTGACGGTGCGGCGCGACACTTGGATGCCGGAGCGACGCCTCTATGTAGAGCGGTTGGACGGCGCGTGCACCACGCGGCAGGCCGACAGTGCAATCGGTCACCGGGGTGCGATGACAACGTATCCTCGTGTGTGCACGCGGACAACGCACGCTCGTATCGTAGCGTGTGCGCAGAGGCTGCCACAGTCGCCGCCACGGACCGAAGTCCTCCGGCCGTCCGCAGCACGACCGCAACACGTCCCAACAGAGCAACAGATCCGCCAGAGTCGGGGAGATGTGAAATATCCCGCGAGGCACGTTTCGTTTCCGCTGCGTGTCCGAGGCCACGTGGCTGTCGGTGCGTGGCTCTCGGCTCCGTTCCCGCCGGCGGGAAGCCGGGCGGAGCGCGTCGGAGCGGGCGGCCCCGGCCACGACGCGCGGCCCGCGGCGCGCGACTCCATCAGATAGAGCGGCGGCCGGGCGGCGTCATCCATCAGAGCGAGTGGGTTAGTCGGATGTCACCGAGAGCGGCGCGCGTTGCCATGGCGATGGCCGTGCAGTTGCCGTTTCGCCGGTCGATATGTGACGCCGGCGGCGGCGGAGGCGCGAGCTGACGTCTCACTTCCGGCGGGCGCCGGCACGGGCACGAGCCGGCCGCCAATCGATGTCCGTGATTAAGTGCGCGTTCGCCGTAAATGACTATCAGCACGGCACCAAGGTGGACGGCGTCGGGCCGGGGACCGCTTCTCGGCCGCGTCGAGGGCAGCTCAGCAGTTTCCTTTGATACACTTGGCGGACACACACCCAGCGAACGCACAGTCGGAACCGCCGCGGAGAACGGCTTATTTACTGCCAAGGTTTTGCGATGTTATTACGCGGAGACCAAGCTCCAGCAATTTCGGAGAGAGCAATAAAGGGCAATAAATATGGTGGTGTGCTTAAATAGTCACATTAAAACCGTTCTAGAATCACCCTTGCCTTCATAATGAACATAAACAACCAATATTAGAGGAAAACAACATTATTTTGTTTTGAACTTCAGTGCGGAGACGTCTATGGACGGCAAATGCATGTAAGCATGTCGTAATCAGAGGAAGCCGTAGTTGCATTTCTAGGGTGCAATCTACAAGGGTTGGTACTGCATGCACATTATATATATATATATGTGTGTGTGTGTGTGTGTGTGTGTGTGTGTGTGTGTGTGTGTGTGTGTGTGTGTGTGTGTGTGTATTTTGAAATATATACGCATATGGGAATACGCACTACCTAAATATTACGTGTAAAGAAAATATACGACCTTCAATATACCAGAAGGTGCTGAGTTGATATCAAAAGTAACGATAAAGGTTATATTTTATTACTCAACGTTTCGGCCAGGGGCCATCGTCAGTGACGATGGCCCCTGGCCGAAACGTTGAGTAATAAAATATAACCTTTATCGTTACTTTTGACATCAACTCAGCACCTCCTGTTATATTGAAGGTCGTACATTTTCTTTACACGTAATGTCCAAAACCCAGGAGCATCTAATAGCCATTCTTCGTTGTATTAAACTACCTAAATATACGCTATGAGTAGCTGTCCTGAGACCCCTTCGGCACACAGGGTCGAGTCAACTGGCCAAGCTTCATGGTTTTCATGTCAAGTTGATCATTCAAGTGCGATGTCTTACTTTTTCAAGTTACCAAAAATCAGGCTTCATCGACAGTCCCAGTGAATGTTAAACTTTTCAGTTGATGCAAATTAAGAGCTTGTGCATATTATCTCACACTGGTAAACCTGCAGTTATTTATGAGTAGAATGACGTGAATACATCTTGACCATGGCAGACCCTTAGATCGACAGTTTGTCCCTTTTCGAAACAAGCATCTGGTCCGTGTGGTGGGGGCAGATTTGAGTTAAACGGAATAGCTGTGGAACTATCCAGTTGGTGAAAGAGCAAGCCGCTCTCGGTCGGAAAAACTGAGAACCTGTTCGTGGAAGAAGTTTCACTCGGGCTCGCTGCCACCGTTGAGGACATTTCGCTCGGGCTGGCTGCCACCGTTGAAGACATTTCGCTCGGGCCGGGTGCCACCGTTGAAGACATTTCGCTCGGGCCGGGTGCCACCGTTGAAGACATTTCGCTCGGGCCGGGTGCCACCGTTGAAGACATTTCGCTCGGGCTGGCTGCCACCGTTGAAGACATTTCGCTCGGGCCGGGTGCCACCGTTGAAGATATTTCGCTCAGGCCGGGTGCCACCGTTGCAAACACAAAACAAACTTACTTCGATACAACAACTATACAATCGCTCATACGTGCATGTTCGCCATGGGTATGCAGAGAAAAGCAGTTGGTCTGGTCGCTGGGTTCTACCACGGTGCACCACGACTGCGTCTAGTTGCGGCATTCAGATACGTCATGAGGAGTGGCCTGATGGCAACTCCAACCGACTTCCCGCATGCGACGGGACGAAAACGGGTCTGCTCTCGGGGCGCTTTTCCGAGTCGGCGCGAGACAGCGCACGCCGCTGGTTCGCATCCCACCAAACAATTTCCCACCGTCTCTCCATCACAACAGCGTCGAAAAAGTCCGACGTCTTAAAAGCCCCGAAGGGACGCAATCCATCATCCGCGGTCAAAGATAGGGAAACGTATTCAAAGCATGGCTCGGCCGACGCGCAGCCGCTGCGTCATCGTGGCCGCAGTCACGCACCGGAGGCGACAGGCTCGGCCGAGACGTGACGGCCACGTGACGTCACGCCCTGTGCCCACCATCAATCAGCGCTCAGAGCCCGTGAATATCTGCCGGGGGAAAAGCGCGCGAGACGCCGCCGCGCGCCGATCGCGTATGTCGCGCGCGCGGCTGTCGGCACGCTATTCTCGGCGCGAGAGGGCGGCTCGCACGCCGTTTATCATATCGGCCAACAAAAGGCGCGGCAGCTGGCGGCGCTCCGGGCCATCTGGCGCCGCCACGGGTCTGGACGCCGGCCACGAGCCGGCGCCGAGCCCTCTCCCCGTGTCGGACCGACACAGTGACGCGGCGCGCTCCGCGACCCCTCTCCCCGTGTCGGACCGACACAGTGACGCGGCGCGCTCCGTGACCCCTCTCCCCATGTCGGACCGACACAGTGACGCGGCACGCTCCGTGACTCCGGCTCCGCCGACCTCTCTCCCCATGTCGGACCGACACAGTGCCGCGGCGCGCTCCGTGACCCCTCTCCCCATGTCGGACCGACACAGTGACTCGGCGCGCTCCGTGACCCATCTCCCCATGTCGGACCGACACAGTGACGCGGCGCGCTCCGTGACCCCGGCTCCGCCGACCCCTCTCCCCCACGTCGGACCGACACAGTTACGAGGCGCGATCCGTGACCCCTCTCCCCCATGTCGGACCGACACAGTATCGCGGCGCGCTCCGTGACCCCGGCTCCGCCGACCACTCTCCCCATGTCGGACCGACACAGTGACGTGGCGCGCTCCGTGACCCCTCTCCCCGTGTCGGACCGACACAGTGACGCGGCGCGCTCCGTGACCCTGGCTCCGCCGACCCCTCTCCCCCACGTCGGACCGATACAGTGACGAGGCGCGCTCCGTGACTCAGGCTCCGCCGACCCCTCACCCCCATGTCGGACCGACACAGTAACGCGGCGCGCTCCGTGACCCCGGCTCCGCCGACCCCTCTCTCCCCATGTCGGGCCGATACAGTGACGCGGCACCCCGACTGACCTCCCTGTTTGTGCATCTGCACACAAACCGCGTGCACACAAACGCGCGTGCTGTGCGCACGTGACGGCCAATCCTTGGCGTCGCGCAGCCGACGTGACGCGGCGACGGGGCGAGCGCGCGCCTGATCGTCACGGAGCAGGCGGAGCGTCGCGTGACGGGCGCACATCCCCGACCTACTGCCGGGTAACGTCCGCCGTCTAATACCCGCATCACATAGCACGGCACATCCGCGCCGCTGACAACGCGTCCGACCGCACCTCTGTCACGTGTGTCGCCGTGTCACGTGTGTCGCCGTGTCACGTGTGTCGCCGTGTCACGTGTGTCGCCGTGTCACGTGTGTCGCCGTGTCACGTGTGTCGACGTGTCACGTGTGTCGACGTGTCACGTGTGTCGACGTGTCACGTGTGTCGCCGTGTCGCGTGTCGCCGTGTCACGTGTCGACGTGTCACGTGTGTCGACGTGTCACGTGTGTCGACGTGTCACGTGTGTCGCCGTGTCACGTGTGTCGCCGTGTCACGTGTGTCGCCGTGTCACGCGCGTCGACGTGTCACGTGTGTCGACGTGTCATGTGTGTCGCCGTGTCACGTGTGTCGCCGTGTCACGTGTGTCGACGTGTCACGTGTGTCGACGTGTCACGCGCGTCGCCGTGTCACGTGTGTCGCCGTGTCACGTGTGTCGCCGTGTCACGTGTGTCGCCGTGTCACGTGTGTCGCCGTGTCACGTGTGTCGACGTGTCACGTGTGTCGCCGTGTCACGTGTGTCGCCGTGTCACGTGCGTCGACGTGTCACGCGCGTCGCCGTGTCACGCGCGCCAACGTGTCACGCGCGTCGCCGTCCGGTACCGGTCGAGTCAGGTCAGGTCAGGCTCGCCGTGACGCGCAGAATTGGCCGGCCGCAGCAGTGCGCTTCGGCGCGGGTCGCCACGGCTGTGATCTACGTCTCACGCCCGTGACGCTGCTCCGTAGCGGCGAGGCGGAACATCGCCTCCCGCACCCCCACCCCTCCACTACACCCGTGACGAGTGTGTACTGTGTGAGTGCGATTGTGGTGATCTGCACCAGGTCGGGGGCAGGGCGGCGGGGGGAGGGAGCTGTCCGGCCTCATCCCGTCAGCTCGACAACACCGCCTCCCGCGCGGCGCCGGCTGTGTCTCGTCGCAGCCGGCACCCGGCAGCCGACAGCCGATGTGACTCATGGCTGGTGCGTGACCTCTGCACGGCCGTGACGGGCTGGCGTGACCTCTGCACGGCCGTGACGTGACCATCGCCACTGGGGGCCTACTGGTGAGACGCTGACCATCGCCACTGGGAGACGCTAACAATCGCCACTGGGAGCCTAATGGTGAGACGCTGACCATCGCCACTGGTAGACACTAACCATCGCCACTGGGAGCCTAATGGTGAGACGCTGACCATCGCCACTGGGAGACGCTAACCTTCGCCACTGGGAGCCTACTGGTGAGACGTTGACCATCGCCACTGGGAGTCTAATGGTGAGACGCTGACCATCGCCACTGGGAGCCTAATGGTGATACGCTGACCATCGCCACTGGGAGCCTAATGGTGAGACGCTGACCATCGCCACTGGGAGACGCTAACCATCGCCACTGGGAGCCTACTGGTGAGACGCTGACCATCGCCACTGGGAGCCCCCCCCCCGCACCCCACCACGAACCAACCATCGCCACGGGAGCCAAGGAACCACCACGCCACGGACGCAACCATCGCCACGGGAGCCCGGGAACGCACCACGCCACGGGAACGCAACCACGCCACGGGGCCAACCACCACGCCCGGACCCACCACGCCCGGGCACCTACGGAGACGTTGACCATCGCCACTGGGAGCCTAATGGTGAGACGCTGACCATCGCCACTTGGAGACGCTAACCATCGCCACTGGGAGCCTAATGGTGAGACGCTGACCATCGCCACTGGGAGACGCTAACCATCGCCACTGGGAGCCTACTGGTGAGACGCTGACCATCGCCACTGGGAGACGCTAACCATCGCCACTGGGAGCCTACTGGTGAAACGCTGACCATCGCCACTGGGAGACGCTAACCATCGCCACTGGGAGCCTACTGATGAGACGCTGACCATCGCCACTGGGAGACGCTAACCAACGCCACTGGGAGCCTACTGGTGAGACGTTGACCATCGCCACTGGGGGACGCTAACCATCGCCACTGGGAGCCTACTGGTGAGACGCTGACCATCGCCACTGGGAGACGCTAACCATCGCCACTGGGAGCCTACTGGTGAGACGCTGACCATCGCCACTGGGAGACGCTAACCATCGCCACTGGGAGCCTACTGGTGAGACGCTGACCATCGCCACTGGAAGACGCTAATCATCGCCACTGGGAGCCTAATGGTGAGACGCTGACCATCGCCACTGAGAGACGCTAACCATCGCCACTGGGTGCCTAATGGTGAGACGCTGACCATCGCCACTGCGAGACGCTAACCATCGCCACTGGGAGCCTAATGGTGAGACGCTGACCATCGCCACTGGGAGACGCTAACCATCGCCACTGGGAGCCTAATGGTGAGACGCTGACCATCGCCACTGGGAGAAGCTAACCATCGCCACTGGGAGCCTACTGGTGAGACGTTGACAATCGCCACTGGGAGTCTAATGGTGAAACGAACCACAACCAGAGGTGAAGAAAACGACCTTGTTTTGGACATGGCATCCAGAAAATTCAGGGTCGCAGCAAGGTGGGAGGTTGGCGACCCCCTCCCCAGGAATCGAAAATGCACTGGATGAAACAAGAAATTTTGAGATTTTCACGACTCAAAACCAATTTTTTCCAGATGAAAACTAAAAACTCAGAGAACGCCGAAAACGTTCTCTGTTTCATGACACTTTTTGGTCTTGAGAATCCCAACTGCGCCACTGAGAACATTGTTCACTCTAGAAAACTCGAACTGTTGCTTGGGAAGATTTTGAGGAAAACTGATGCTATAACTCACCTTCGCAGACTCGTTTCGGTTTGTTTTTTACTCCTGACCCCATGTTTTATATTTTGTGATTATAATCATATCCCCCAGGTGCACCGGCAGACTTGGGGATTTAATTTGAATTCAGCTTCTTCTTTTTTTTCTCTTTTTTTTTTCCTTTTTTTACATTTTTTTTAATTCCCCTACCTATTAATAGGTAGGCAGGAGTGCCCTTCCATACCCGTACGACCTAATTACGTTAAATTCCAGGGATGAGAAGTAGGTAATGGTAAGCAAGTCAAGGTAGGTCACACCACTTCCCGCTCCTGTTTCTTGCTGGACAGATCCCGCCACCAGATATTAGTCAAAGATGTTCCTGAAGCCCTCTCAGACAATTAGCAATGCTAGTAACGTCTTCGAGGGCTCCAGAAAAAAAACTGCTATAGGTGTTAATGGGGAAATAATATAAAATCCCTAATCTTGCACGTGCATCTCCTAAACTATTACTACACTAAGGAGAAAGGACGGTATTATTCCAGAACTAGGTAAAATGCGATTTTTTGGAATTTGTTTTTCGAATACAGGGTATTTTAATGTAAAAATCATGATGCGACCACTCATTTTCTCCGCAAATAATTATTTTTCAGTTGGCAAACAAATACACGACCATAATCTTCACTCTGCAAACATAGCACATCGCGTATAATTATCCGTACCTGGTGTGTCACAGACGTGATAAAGAAGACATTCAACACTTCAGGCACTCGATTTGATACTCTTTGACATCGAAAACCTTATGTTTCTGCCTTAATTCGACATTATCTCCGAGAATGCATATACTCCCAACACGCCGCGCCAGCCACCGTCGATAAGGGTCGCGTCGACATTCCTTGCGATGCTGTATTATTTTATTTAAATATATTTGATGACGTCATGGCCGAAAAATTTGTTTCGGATAATTCTGGTTTTCCGGTTAGGTTAGGTTAGGTTTGGTTAGATTATATTATGATATAATATATTTTATATAATATGCTACGTTATCTTAGTCTAGGTTAGGTTAGGTTAGGTTATTTTATTTTGTTGTATTATTTATAATTAAATATATTCATATTTAATTGTTGAACTCTTGACCGTAAGCAGAACACGGCAGTGTAATAATGGCTTCATTGTGCACTGGTTGCGGTCTAGTTCCTCACAAAATTATTAAACTTTCTTTTGAAGATAATCAGGCAAGCTTATAATTTTTTTCAGAAAACACGGTGTACTTCCAAACGAGGTAATTTGTCCAAATTGTTCGAGGCTCTGCCATTTTCGCGCGAACAGGTGCAGGTGGGAGTGTTTTGTAACGCGGCATGTCCCCAAGACCGTCGTCATCAACCGTCGCTGACTTAAAAGTAATCATTTGCGGAGAAAATGAGTGGTCGCATCATGATTTTTACGTGAAGATACCCTGTATTCAAAAAAAAAAATCCAAAAAATCGCATTTTACCTAGTTCTGGAAATTTACCGAAAGGACAAACCAAGTATGAAGAAAGAAGAAAGAAAAAAACATGATACTTAACGAAAATATCCGAATAAGACAACCAGATCACCATGCATAGCACAACATTATCACCGACATTCATTGAAAAAGTTCATATTTTCTAGTAATGTATTGCCTGATGTGTTTTTTCAAAATGATTTTACTCCTGGGTACATCTTCAATCCTATGGAAGTGAGAGCAGATTATTTTATGCCAGGCTTTTGGTGCAATAAAGGGTAATGAAAACATCCTGTAATTGATATCAGAAAAGGGTATTTGAAAGTGTTGTCTAACTCTTAGGCCACCTTCTTGATGAAGTTGAAACATATCAGAAAGAGGTGCTGGTAATGAGTGATTTAGAAAACCTAGCATGATGTAAATGCATTGTTCATCAACTATGTCCAGAAACTTAAGAACTCTATGCTTGATAAACAATTCATTTGTATGGTATAAGTAAGGTTTCTTGTCAACAATCCTAATAACACGCTTCTGCAACTTAATAATCTTGTCAAGCTTAGAGTGGTAAGTACTTCCCCAGACAACAGCACAGTAATTTAGATATGGTAGTATTATATAATTATACAGAAGAAGCAATTCACAAGTTGATAGAAAGTACCTAGATTTGCCTATAATACCAATACTTCTGCTAATTTTTGAAGAAATGGCATTGATATGGCTTTTCCATGTCATGTCTTCATCGATTAATACACCTAAATATTTTATGCAGCTATGCCTTGTAATATTATAACTATTTATTTTTACATGAAGGTCATCACATGGTTTCCTGGGAAAAAATAATTTGATATCCAGTCTTATCAGCATTAATAGATAATCTGTTGGTATGAAACCATGCAATTATTTTGGGTATTACCTCATCTACTTTAGTTTGTAACTCAAAATGATCATTAGCTGCAATAGTTATGGCTGCATCGTCTGCAAAGAGGTAAAAGCTAGCCAAATTGGAAATATTGCAAAGATTATTAATGTATAGAAGAAATAGCAGGGGTCCAAGAATCGAACCCTGAGGAACACCTATTGTGATATTTAATGGTTGGGAGAGGATGTCATGTATCATGGTTCTTTGAGATCTATTTGATAGGTATGAGTTTAACAGTTTATATATATTTCCCCTAATGCCAATAAAGTAAATTTTTTGTAACAAAATGCTGATGCTGACAGTGTCAAAGGCCTTTTTCAAATCCAGATACAGGGTACAAACTAATTTATTATTTACAAGGGCTTTAGTTACTTCATTATGCATCAGAGCAATTGGCATGTATGTGCTATGTTTTTTTCTGAAACCAAACTGCAGTGGGTGTATGATATTATTTTCATTTAGAAATGATGATACACTAATGTGTATTAATCTTTCCAGCACCTTCGAAAAATTGGTAGCAAAGAGATTGGCCTATAATTAGTAAATTTATTATTTTCCCCTGATTTATATACAGGAATTATAACTGCAGATTTTAATGCATCAGGGAATATTGCAGGGGACGAGTGGTCTAGGGGTAAGATGCTTGTCTCACAATCGAAAGATTGTGGGTTCGAGTCTCACCTGTCGCTACTCTTCGCCCGCGACCAATCGGCGTGAGAGATTGGCGACGCTATATGACTCAACAGTCGAAATGTCGTAAAACCAATAACCAACCAAGGGAATATTGCAGTGCTCAGACAAAGATTGAAGAAATATGTTAGATGTTGCAAAATATTTATATATGTTCCAATCGAAATTGTTGTGCTAATTCTATCCATACCTCCACCCACAGGGTTCAAAGACTTAACAATTTCTTCAATTTGAGCTTCATTATCAGAAGGAATATTGTTAATGCTGGCATGAGTAGGCTGTGTAAGGTAATATAATGGGCTATTGTGTGCTGCAGGCATATTTTTTTCCCAATTCACTACCTATCGTTGAAAAAAAAGTATTGAATTTATCAGGTATTTGTTCATTTACACAGGTAGCCCCAGAGTTATCAACAAAGGACATTGGAGGAACTGTTTGCAATTCATTCTTGTTTATAATTTCATTCAAATACTTCCATGGTTTTCCATCACCTTTGCTGTCCTGGAATGCCCTCTTGTAATATAATCGTTTTGCATCCCTAAGCACATTGCAAAGCATGTTCCTGTACATTTTGTATTTATTTTCATTCAATAAAATTATATTCCTAATATATTTTGCATAAAGTTTATTTTTTGTATTTATTGAACACAGAAGTGCAGGGGTTACCCATGGTTTAATTAGATTCTTTCTTCTACTGGGTGTAAAAGTTTTAGATAATTTTGTAATACCTGTTTCATATGCCTTAATAAGTTTGTTGCATGCTTGATTAGCATCAGTTTCGTCTTGAAAGGCTTCTAAGTTGCTGATGAGGTGATCATTTAATTCACTGATTTTATTCTTATCAAAGACTGTCACTGAATGTCTTGTTATATTTGAACTTTCAATTAATGACAGATTAAGAAAAACTGGAAAATGATCTGATAAATCATGAAGTAGTATTCCTGAATTGTTAAAGACATTAACATCATTGATAAATATATTATCCAAAAGGGCATCTGATTCATTACAAATTCGGGTTGCTTTTGAGATGGTTGGGAATAATCCATAAGAATTGAACAAATTCATAAAATTAAGTGTAGGTTTATCAGAGTGATATTTCAAAAGATGGTAATTGAAGTCCCCTGCTATGACACATGTACATTTGGTGTTTTCCAATGAGTCAAGTATTTTTTCCAAATAGTCCATAAATAGTGTGGCTCAGACTTGGAGGTCTACACATTTCCCCTACTAGGAATCTTTTCGCTGGTACACCCAACTTCATTTTGATTTCCAGGAAATTTGTCTCGAAATGATCACTCTCCAGGTCTTTTATTTCCCTAGCCTCATATCTATTACTTACATATATTGCTGTACCTCCACCTTTACCTTCTTTTTGGCCCACCTTCAACTTGGCACCGCGGTGCCAAGATCAATTACTCATATCAAAGGCAGAAATATAAAAAATATTCCCCAGCCTCCAATGCACACAAATTATCCTTTCCACATCGAAGACACCAAAATACAAATCCAGCCCCGATCACACTGCGCCGCAATGGCCACAGACCGGAGCGCCACAGCGACCCCAGCCCGCCCTGAACGTGAGATGACCAGTGCCGGTGGTTTGAAACGGGCTCGCCCGCGCCTGATCTTCACCTGCCCCAGGTGCACCGGCAGACTTGGGGATTTAATTTGAATTCAGCTTGGCACCGCGGTGCCAAGATCAGTTACTCATATCAAAGGCAGAAAGAAGAAAAATAAATATTCCCCAGCCTCCAAGGCACATAAATTATTATTTCCACATCAAAGGAACCAAAATACAAATCCAGCCCCGATCACACTTCGCCACAATGGCCACAGACCGGAGCGCCACAGCGACCCCAGCCCGCCCTGAACGTGAGATGACCAGTGCCGGTGGTTTGAAACGGGTTCCCGCGCCTGATCTTCACCTCCCCAGCCCCGCCACCGCCATTTTCGCGCCACCGCCGTTTTTGGCGCCACCGCCGCCACTTTGGCATGTGCCGTGTCGGCGGGCCAGTGTTCAGGAGCTTAGTTCCCGTAAAGTGGGGCATCTGAGCCTGATACGTCAAAACTAGCTATGACGTACGACTTGAACAACATTACACATCAAAGGTGAAGAAATTAGAAAAATAGCAGTTGTTAACAAAACATTTCCATTGTGATAAGGTCAAAATGGAATAGGGTAACACAAAATAGGATGAACTACTGTAGATTAATGCAGGTATATTTTAAGAACGTCAATTCGATAAGTCCTCAGTTCAAGGAGGTCAAAACAAACTTCTATTAGGTGTTGGCTTCCACATAAATTGTGGAATTCCAGGACACTGCGCCGGACTGATGTCCAGGCGTCCAGCACTCAGCAATCGTCACGTCAGTCGACCGATCGGGAAGGCAATCCACGCGCCAATCTACGTATCGCTCACGCAGAGGTGCAGCAAAGTGGGGGTCCGGGGGCCCGGCCCTCCGACCATTAGCACCCAAAATACACTAGATCAAACGATACATTTTTAGATTCTCACGACGCAAAACCCTACACTTTCGGGTCGCTTTGCTCGCCGGAAGCGTTTTTTTTCCTTCACATGTTTTTAGTCGGGTCCTCCCCTTAGGAAAATCCTGGCTGCGCCACTGTGCACACGTGCCGTCACCGGCTGGCCATCCAGTCACGTGGGCGGCAATGATATTGACAGCTGAATGGGTCGTAAAGGAGGCCAATATGACAGTAGATGATGCCCCACCCCTCCCCGGCTGCTCAAGTGCATCGTGATGTCAACTGATCCAGCTATAGGTGTCGCTTTATGAAGATGATTGATGCAGATGCATAATTTATGACGATGATTGACAGGAACGTTGACGTCTCCGTCTGTGGTGCATGTATTTGATATTGGAATTGATCGCATCTCAACGGGGCATTCATCGGCATAACCGGCTATGCATTCGGGTATGAATTTTAGCCGTACCTGCCGATGCAAAATCACACACAGGGGTTGCTGAATGACATATATTTATAGGCGACCAATAGGGATGCCGCCCCTATCATTTTCCGTGGAGCCCTCACAAAATTATTCGGAACAAAGGTGAGGACACCCAATTATCGGTAGTGTCAGGCGGTCGGTATGCATAATGCATATTCCTTACAAATACCAATAATTATTCAGTGACTGACGTAAAAATTCACTGACTCTACATTGTCCACATGCTTTTTTGTTGTCCTTTACCGGACGCAGAGTGCCATCTGCTGGAGGAGCAGGATTCGTCAGTTCTTCTCGCAAACAATCACACACCGCGCACAGCACCATAAGAGCTGATCGCTCCTGAAACACCCGCGCTGGGTGCCGTCTGAATGCCTCTGGCCGGCAACCCACAGGCTGTGTTGCATCAGTCATCAACCGGCAGTCCGTCGCCGCGAGCTCCGCACAGTTCCACTCGCCATCAACAACAGCACCACTGCGTGACCTCTTCAATCAAATATGCTTGCTTACTTGCGGCTGCAGCCGGCGCGCGGGGTACGGCGGGTGGGACTGATCGTCGCCTTCCGCCCCGACCGGGTCGCCGGCGCGCCCCGCCACACCACCCGCTCGCGGACCGACGGAATGTGGCCGGCCACGACGCGCACAGCGAGCTCTCCCGGCCGCCACGCAGTACCGCCATCAAAGCGCGCGCGAGCAGCCGTAAAACGCGCTGCAGCGTCGCGCGCGGCGCCGCCACCGCGCGCCTTCGCATAAACACACGGCCGACAACAAAGACGCGCCTCGCACCTCGGCTGCAGTCGGGTCAAACAAATCGGCGCGACTAATTGCACGCCGGTGCAATGTGTGCAATGTGTGCAATGGGTGCAATTTGGCGGCTGATAAGTCGCCGGCCGACCGGCGAGCAGGCTCTAATCTCGACGGCGGCGCGGCCCGCACTTTGTTACCGGTCGCGCCGCCGGGCCGGCCGAATGAATGATGTCAAACTCAACACGGCGGCTCTTCAATCAGCTGCGCGCCGCTCCCCGCGGCCGGCAAAAAGCCGTGCAACCGCATGCAAGAGCGCGCGTCGACCGCGAGCGTGCCGGTGACGGCTTCACTCGTCGGCCTCGACGCGGCGCCCGGCGGCGGTCGGTGCGGGTGGGTGCTGATTCTTGCGCGCGCGCGCGCCGCCGCCGCCCGGCATATCAATGACCGGTAAGTCCACATAAGCCTCGCCGCTCGACCGGCGCCGGGCCGGGCCGGAAACGCGCCGGTCAAGCCGTCTCGGCCGTGCCAAACGGCTGATTAGACTGGCGCCGGCGGCGGGCCTGCAAACGACGCGGCGCACGCCCTGAATGAGACGACGCGCGCCCTGAATGGGACGACGCGCGCCCTGAATGAGCCGACGCGCGCCCTGAATGAGACGACGCACGCCCTGAATGAGACGACGCGCGCCCTGAATGGGACGATGCGCGCCCTGAATGAGACGACGCGCGCCCTGAATGAGCCGACGCGCGCCATGAATGAGACGACGCACGCCCTGAATGAGACGACGCGCGCCCTGAATGGGCACGACGCTCGCCCTGAATGAGACGACGCGCGCCATGAATGAGACGACGCACGCCCTGAATGAGACGACGCGCGCCCTGAATGGGCACGACGCTCGCCCTGAATGAGACGACGTGCGCCTTGAATGAGACGACGCGTGCCCTGGACGAGACGACCCGCGCCCTGAATGAGACAACGCGTTCCCTGAATGAGACAACGCGCGCCCTGAATGAGACGACGCTCGCCCTGAATGAGACGACGCGCGCCTCGATGGACGACATTCGCAGACGACTCTGGACGCCTCCGCCGGCCAGCGGTGACGGGGAGAATGCGACCGGTGACTGCGCTCGCGATGGTGACGTCGGCTGCACGAGCTGCGTGCCCTTCTCCCGAGGAGGCTAGCACGCAGCGGGCAGATCGTGGTCGGCCGGGTTGAAAGCGGCGCCGCTGTGGTCATCAGTATCAGTTCACTGGCGTGCATTGACAATGTTGGTTCTGAACTGGCCGGAGTGGGTGGGCTCGTACAGCGGCGAGGTTCGCTGACGATACATTCATCAGAGTATGTCCAATTCTTCACTCCATATCGGAGATGAATTGAAGGGAGACTTCCTCCAAACAGGCAGACAGGCAGGCGGACGAGCCACTTCTTCCGCGTTGAGCGCGGGCAGAGGCAGCGCGACGCCGCCGTGCGCCTAATCAACTCACCTTCTTAGCCCCTCCCCGCCCGCCCTTGCGCCGGCCGACAGCGCCGGGAATAGATCACCAACGCGTGGCGAGTCATCATAAAGTGATCCATCTCGGCGCGGAGCGGGGGCGCTTACGTGCCGCTCGACCACCGGCGGCACGGCCACGCCCCGCACACGGCCGCCGTCACGAGCGACACGATACGAGAACGGCCGGCCGGCCCACCCGCGATAGTGACGTCACCGGCGCCCGGTCAGCGAGCGCACGCGTCGCGTGCCGGGTCACGTGGTGCGCCGCCGCTGACGCGGCCACGTGCGGTATGCCAAGGCGAGGAGCTAATGACGCGCCCGTGATGCGCAGATTCGGCCGTAAATGGATAATGGCGGTTGCCGTGTGCCAACAATTAAACAGATCTATTAATTTACGGTCCGTGAAAAGCGCTGCGCCGCGGCGCTTCGGCTGCGCCCGTGGACGGCGTACAAAGCAGCACGCGGCGGCGATGACGGCGCAGCCCACACGCCGTCAATTTCCACGCCGCGCCGCGTGTGTGTGGGAGACAATAGCGGCGAAAATCTGCGCTTGCGCCTGCACACTACTCCGGGCGTCGCCGGACGGCGCGGCGGTCCGTCTATTAGCGACCTTTTTGCGCCGGCCAGCCAATACACGACGAGCCACGTCGCCGCCGCCCGCCGGCCGACGGCGGCTCGTTTGTTGCCGGCGCGGCGGCGATCGCCCACACACGCGGGCTGCCACATGGCTGCCAGACGGGGAAATTACGGACGGGAGAGGCGCGACGACAATAATGAGCGATCACGCGATGTTCAGATAAAAAGGCAGCACCTGCAGTCACTCCGCTCGATATGGGTGGTTGATGGGCGGCTAGACAATCGGCCCATCGACCAGCTTGTTGTCGACCTTTTCTTCGGTCTCAATATCTCCCGTCTCTTTCTCGAACTCAATCACTCCTGTCTCCCTGTATCTCATTTAAATTCAATGGCATCGTCTCTGTCTCTGTCTCTATCTCTGTCTCTGTCTCTGTCTCTGTCTCTGTCTCTGTCTCTGTCTCTGTCTCTGTCTCTGTCTCTGTCTCTGTCTCTGTCTCTGTCTCTGTCTCTGTCTCTGTCTCTGTCTCTGTCTCTGTCTCTGTCTCTGTCTCTGTCTCTGTCTCTGTCTCTGTCTCTGTCTCTGTCTCTGTCTCTGTCTCTGTCTCTGTCTCTGTCTCTGTCCCTGTCCCTGTCCCTGTCCCTGTCCCTGTCCCTGTCCCTGTCCTTGTCTCTTTCTCTTTATATTTCCCATTCCATTTATCTGTATGTTTCTCTCGTTATCTGTATCTCTCTGTATCTGCCTCTGTCTCTGTATCTCTATCTGTCTCTGTCTCTGTCTCTCTGCCTCTGTCTCCGATTGACAGAGTGACAGATGTGAATGCCGCTGATAGTGTTCTGAGACGATAATTGATCCAGAGCGTGCGTGTTTTCAGACGATGATTGGCCTGAAACTGTCACAAGGATCTTTGTCTGAGATTACCTACGATGTACTCGGGTCGATCTGTACCAAAGCGGACAGTCACTTAGTTCACGTTTAACCAGAGGCGGGTCTATGAGGAGGGGGGGGGCGTGGCCATCTCTCCACATGTTCGGATGTCAGGATAACACTGCAGCATGATGAGATTTTTCAATTATAAGCACATGTTGTCAGGACATTATAGACTTCAACTCATTGCGCCGTCGCTAACCGGATAAGATGTTTTCGGGATCGAGGGCAATTGTTGGGTTGATCCAACACTTCGATCATTTTCCTTCCCCACATGTTCGGCTGGACACACTTTTGGGCCACCTCCCCTCCCTCCCTCCCTCTCCCCCCCCCCCCACCCCTCACATCACCGGACAGACTGTCAGTTCCGGCTGTCGCGCCGGCCACATGCCTACCTGGATGGACGCTCCGGGGGACCGAAAAAGCGTGGATCGCAGACACCGGTGATCGTCTTACCTGGAACAAGAAACAGAGGTGTGAGTCAACAACGTCCCGTTCAGCGCCGCGGACACGGGACGTGGCGGGCAGTTCCCGCACACTGGGATGTACCGATGCCATGCATACAAATGGTGTACACAGCACCGCGGCGCCTAACTACTCTTGTGTTGTTCTGATCGTATGGAAATGAACACTGGAAACGGACAGATATTGAATCGCTTGACACACTTTCTGGGCGGTCGTATCGTCGGGATCACTTCCAGGGTCGTGTTCGAATGGCAGTCGGGATGCCCAATTTTCGACCAATTGGGTGGAAATCCATCATCCCCCATCAAGCCGCGATTACAAAATCGACACGTGTGAAAATCGCCGCCTGCCCCTCGTGGCAATTTGGAATCGACTTCGGCGATTCGACTTCTGCCGGCCTGGGAAAGGCCTGGGAGCCGACGCGGCCGCGGCCCGTGGCGGCCGCTGCTGGGCGCGCCTCTCCTCCGCGCGTGCGCCACTTCCGCCGGCGCGCGCGCATTCCCGCGCCGGATTCGTCGTCGTCTGTCAGCGGCGCGTCACGGTCGCCGCGCGCGCGCGACAGCCAAGCGTCGGGCGGGGCGCGTGTTTACCGGCCGCGCGGTTAGCTGGCATGGCCGACATTCTCGGCGACTCGAGCAAATCGATCTGGGAGGCGCTGCGGAGGTGACCGGCTCCGCCGAGGTGACAAGGCGCGCGCGGGGGACTCGCGATCGATGCCGGTCCCGTTCGACAATCGGCCGCGCCGCCGCCAGCCAACGTTGCCGCTGACGCGCCACCTCCATCGGTCGAGGCGAGCCGCCACCGCCGCACCACCTCTATCGGCCGGGGCGAGCCGCCACCGCCGCACCACCTCTATCGGCCGGGGCGAGCCGCCACCGCCGCACCACCTCCATCGGTCGAGGCGAGCCGCCACCGCCGCACCACCTCCATCGGTCGAGGCGA
Source organism: Ashinkailepas kermadecensis (assembly GCA_034440615.1). Lineage (NCBI taxonomy): Eukaryota > Metazoa > Arthropoda > Thecostraca > Neolepadidae > Ashinkailepas > Ashinkailepas kermadecensis. The sequence continues at coordinate 13,585 of JAOTOM010002259.1, read as the reverse complement.
GCCGCCACCGCCGCACCACCTCTATCGGTCGAGGCGAGCCGCCACCGCCGCGCCACCTCTATCGGTCGAGGCGAGCCGCCACCGCACCTCTATCGGTCGAGGCGAGCCGCCACCGCCGCGCCACCTCTATCGGTCGAGGCGAGCCGCCACCGCCGCGCCACCTCTATCGGTCGAGGCGAGCCGCCACCGCCGCGCGACCTCTATCGGTCGAGGCGAGCCGCCACCGCCCGCGGCGCGGCTCGTCGCGTGAGAAGGCACCGTTGCACGCTCGGGCAACAAATCACAGATCAGTCCGCTGAAATATGCCGGTCCGGGGCAAATTGCATTGATGTATATGCTCGGATAAATCACACGGCGTGCCGGCAGTTCTAGGTGGCAGTGCTAGGTGGCGGCGGAACCAGTCGTCGCACGCGTCGCGGCTGTCCACTGGATCGCCACCGCCTGTCGTTCTCTTGTCGACGGTCAGTCGTCACCGACCGCCGTCGACGTGCCCGACCACGGACGCGGTCGCCGGTCACAGGCGACCGGCCATCGCCGAGAGTGCGCCCCAGCGGGTGCGGCGGCCGAGCCGGCCATCACGGCCCATCGGCAGGTGACAAACGGCCGCCGGCCGGCGAGGCCGTGCCGCTGCACTGGCGTGACCCACGGCCATCGCCGCCGGGCGTACGGCCGCCGCGGCACTCGAGTCGTGCCAGCGTCGGCCGGCCGGCCGCCCGGGGCTGTTGACCCGGCCGGCTCGGCGACCTTCCGGCCGGCGGGCCGGGCGCCGCCTGCACGTGCGCCGCTCGGAGTCCCGCCGGCGCCGATCCGGACCGACGCCTGGCAACGCGCTGGCCGACGGCGCCATCGCGCGCCGCCCTCGTCGGCGGCGCCTTCGCGTCGGGAGAGCGGGCGGCTCCGGCGGCGCGCCCGCCGCTGCCATAAATCAATCGCCGATATCGGTCGGCATCTCTGCGCCTTTGAACGCATCGGTAATAGTTTTTGCCGCCGGACCGGGCGCAGGCACACTTTCATCGGCCGTGTTTCGACCGGGCGGGCGGCGGCGGCGGCGGCTCGCCCGCTGCAGACGCGTCGCCGGGCCGTCCGGCCTTTTCACTTCAGCCGGCGCCGAAAGAAAACACGCCAATCGAGCTCTTAAGCCGCGAACGAAAATAAGCGTTCGCCTGCCAGGAATCAATCTTCCGGTCGGAGGTGGCCGCCGCGAGTGGCCCATTTGCCAAGCGAGCGGCGGGCCGCCAGACAAACTGCGCTGTTGTGTCGCCGTGTTGGAGGGATGGGAAGGTGACCTTGGGCGCGAGGTGGGGTGCAGGTGACCTGGGACACGCTGACACTGACCTGGTCTGGCATATGACTGCAACCGCAGGGCCGGCCAGCACTTCGCGCAGGTGCTACTCGCTGCGCTGCATGTTGCAACAAGCTGCGTGAAAGGTCGGCAGCTTTGAATTCCAGGGATATTTTGTGGTGTTGTAATTCCGCTCCGTTCCCAGTTTGTAATAATTCCGTGGAAAGCAGGCCTATGAACCTGATTTTCCTGGTTGTGCACTGCCATCGAACAGGTACTTACTTTCATTGGCCAGTTGTGGATTACATTTATTAGCTATGTCCGACACTGACCGGTTGTACACTGACATTGAGCATTCATGAACTGTCAGCTGTTGACTGACATCCGCCAGCTGTGGGTTATTGGTTTTTACGACACGTCGACCGTTGAGTCATGTAGCGTCGCCAATCTCTCACGCCGATTGGTCGCGAGCGAAGAGTAGCGACAGGTGAGACTCGAACCCACAACCTTTCGATTGTGAGACGAGCATCTTACCCCTAGACCACTCTGACACTGCCAAGCTGTGGGCTGATATTGACAAGCTGCGGGCTGACATTGATAACCTGGTGTTTGCGCACCCGCGGGTACATACCGTAGATGGCACTCGGCAGTGCGAGTCGTCGAGGCTGGATCACATATCCAGCCTGGACGACTCGCACTGCCGAGGCAGTCCACACGTGGCCCCGCACACACGTGGCCGCATCGGCTCCGATGAACTACGGCGCGGCTACGTTCCACGTGACGACCGCTTCTGCGTCTGTGTCCGGGGAGACTGAATAGTACCGAGTCGCCAGGGATCGGGGGAATCGTCGAGACCGCGTCCACCACCAACGGTATGCTCCAGGGCCCCTGCCGATGAATTTTGGATCAGGGAAGGGTGACTGGCAGCTGCAGGAAACCATCCGAGGAAACCAGACTCCGCCCTCCCCGCCCCTCTCCCAGTAACGTTAAGGCAATCGGGCGTACTCAATAACTGAGGTCCACAGCAATGACTAAGGGAGGACCGCCCCGCTCCCATCACAAGTTAGTCTGTTGGATGAAGGCCTGGTGGTTGGCTCGAACTTTGGGTCAGATTTGACACTGCCCCAGCCCCGGTGCCGTGATCAGCTGGCCCTGGATGAGGCCCTGGTGGAGGCCCTGGAGGAGGCCCGTCCAACTGCTCCGATCTCGCAAACATCATCCCATCAATCAGCGTGGGAACCAAAACAAGGCCCTGTGAAACTGAGACACTCGCCGCCGACTGTGTCGTGATACCAGCCGCCGTGTACCAATAATTCGGACCAATCATCACGTCAATGGGCTGTCACCTCTGGAAGGCGACACGCGCTGTGTGCGGGCCCGCGGCGGCGCCCGCGGCGGCGGCCGCGGTCCGCGGAGGGCGGCGGCGATATAAATCCCGCATCAACAACACGCCAGTCCCGCGTCGGATCGCGTCCGCCGCCCGACCGCCGCAAATGGAATGTCATTCAGTCCGCGACGCGCCCGGGGGCAGAGCGTCGTCGCGTTCCGTCGTCTAATGGATCGGCATCCGGGGCACCGGGGCACGCGACGCCCCTGCCAGCGGGCGCCCCCTGCCCCCGCGGCGAACACCGGCCAGGTGAATGGAGCGGCCGGGCATGCGGCCCCCGCGTGGGAGCGCGCCGCGGAGCGTCGGACTCGCGCGCCAGAATCGGCGTTGCACTCGAGCGCGCCGGCCGATCAGCTGACGTCAGAGCGGCCGACGGCAGATATTGATCTCGACTGTGCGCGGCGCGGCCCGTGCGGCGAGGCCGTGCGGCGGCGGCCTGGCCCGGCCCGGCCCGGCCCGGCACGAGCGCCGGCCGGTCGGGCGCGCCGGCCACTCGGCACCGCCCAGCCCGGCCGTCGCCGGCACGGCGCGTGTTTATGTCCGCACGCACGGCGGCGTGCTGCGCTATCGCGGCCCGACCCGGCCGACCTCCGGCTGGTGCCGGGGTGCGATAAACACCGCGCTCGCTGCGGCGGCCGCGCGGCTGCTGCGCACCGCGATTTCCCACCGCGCGACGTGAGGCTGCGTGGGAGTGGCGGGTGGCTGTGGCGGGTGGCTGTGACGGGTGGCTGTGTTTCGCCGGCGCTGCTTACCGACGGCGAAGTTCAAACACGTCTGTGTCATGTGTACCAGAGTACGCGAGGATACAACTATATCCTCTACTCTCCCTCTCCCTCTAATCTCTATCCTGTCAGCTCTACGGCGGATTATACGACATTGCAATCTGGACACCACTCACTTGCTCTTGAGCATCAAAACACCACGATTTCCTCTCGCAGAACATCGATGGCCGGCAACGCGCCACGTAGCGCAAACAGAGTGAGTGAACGAGGATGTGGCAACGGATAAGCGCTCGCCGTTCCAGGCATTGAAATCAATACAAGATCAAAGAAACGGCGGTGCTAGTGAAAACGGGCCAGAATATCAAGACAAATTAACTCAGAGCCTACGTGCATCGTGATGATACAAAACATCGCAGCGTGTGAAAAATCAGAGATGAAAAGGCTTCCGATGAGTATTTCAAACGATCAACAGCCATCCGATACAACTCACCGACAGGCGAAGCAGCAGGCTGAAGCTCACCAACAGGCGGAAGCAACAGGGAGCAGGCTGAAGCTCACCAGCAGGCGGAGCAGCAGGCAACACCAACAGGAAGCTGAAGCTCACCGACAGGCGGAGCAGCAGGCTGAAGCTCACCAACAGGCGGAGCAGCAGGCTGAAGCTCACCAACAGGCGGAGCAGCAGGCTGAAGCTCACCAACAGGCGGAGCAGCAACTCACCAGCAGGCGGGCAGCAGGCTGAAGCTCACCACGAAGCAACAGGCGGAGCAGAGCTGAAGCTCACCAACAGGCGGAGCAGCAGGCTGAAGCTCACCAACAGGCGGAGCAGCAGCTGAAGCTCACCAACAGGCGGAGCAGCAGGCTGAAGCTCACCAACAGGAGAGAAGAACTCACAACAGGCGGAGCAGCAGGCTGAAGCTCACCAGCAGGCGGAGCAGCAGGCTGAAGCTCACCAACAGGCGGAGCAGCAGGCTGAAGCTCACCAGCAGGCGGAGCAGCAGGCTGAAGCTCACCAGCAGGCGGAGCAGCAGGCTGAAGCTCACCAACAGGCGGAGCAGCAGGCTGAAGCTCACCAGCAGGCGGAGCAGCAGGCTGAAGCTCACCAACAGGCGGAGCAGCAGGCTGAAGCTCACCAACAGGCGGAGCGTCCGAGTTTAAGAACTGAATCGAGTGGCGGTGCCAATCTCACGCCGATTGGTCGCGGGCGAAGAGTAGCGACAGGTGAGATTCGAACCCACAATCTTTCGATTGCGAGACGAGCATCTTACCCCTAGACCACTCGTCCCCGGCGGTGAGGTGGGGAATCATTGGCTGAAGCAGGGCGCACCTCCGCCGTTGACGAACGCCCCCGGCAGACCGAGCAGCACGTCGTGTGATCCGGCCATGCCGCGGTCGGGCCGACAAAGAGGCTCATATGCCGCCGTCGGCACACACAGAGAGGGCCCTGTGCGGCGCCGCGAGGCGGCCGCAACTGCGACGACAGCGACCGGCGGCATCAACGGCGTCTTTGAGCGGCGGTCACGGGCGGTGCCGCAGACAGCGTCGCGGTCTCATCCCCCTCCCCCTGCGACGTCTGGCCGCCAGCCGCCCCTGTCCGTTGACTCTACACGTCACGGTTCGGCGGGTCACCCGCCGACGCGGGTGACCCGCCGACGCGACGCGGCAGGCACGCGCGGCGTGCGCGCCGCGGCGGCGACGAAAGGTGGCGCTCGCCTGGGAACGCCGCCGCCCGGCCGTGCGAACCGGCAAACGCGCTCTGCGGCGGCCGCTTATTACGCGGCGATTAGGACGCGGAGGCTGGCAATTGTCGACATGATGGCCTCATCAGAAACGCTACATTTGAATGCACGCAAAAAGGCCGCCAGCCGTGGGCAGCGCGGCGGTGAGCGGTGTTGCCGGCGGCGTCGGCCGGCGCCCGTCCCCCCCCTCCTCTTGCCTCCTGACAGGTGGCCGTCTGAATGACGATGTAATACCCCGGTCGGGGTGTCGGAGCAGCTCAGGTAATAGGCCGATATCAGGTTGTCCTACAATTACGACTCTATTCAATAATAGCCCCGCCATGGACGGCCGGCCGGCGGCGCGGGAGCGGGCCGCGCGCAAAAAAAAAGCGCGCGCCGCTCGCGACGCACTGAACCGAGATCGCGGCATTCGAGCAGCCAGGCTGGATGTCCCCACCACAACACCAGTGAGAGGAGAATCGAGATCCACATAATACAGGGCAAGTGGAAAATCGCCGAGCTCTTCTACGAAGCACTGGACTGCAAGGCCATGATATTTATTTTAATCTTTAGCAGAGGCAGAGTGCCATCCGCTAGAGATTGTTACGTTCAGGAAGGAATTACGTTCATCCGGTTCATGTTGCATCCGGTTACATGAATTAGGCAAGAGAGGAAAGGTGAGACGCCGTCAAACAAAGAACGTGGCGTAAAGTGCCGATACATACATGGCATACAGGTTCATGTACAGACATACATACATATATACATGCATAACAATCAGGACATTTGGAGGGTGGGCAGCTTAGTCGCCTACGAACAGGCTCCACTGCCCACATGTGACCTGAAACGAAGCGGAGGCCCGGCGCCCAGAGCGAGTCGTGGGCGTCAGGTCCGACCTTGTATGTTGTAGGCGTATGTATATGTTAAAGCTTGGAAACCCCTGATAAGAGGGGAAAACCGGAGAGCCCGAAGCGAAATTTGTGCATGGCTGTTAGTGAAATACTGGATAATAGCGCGACGGTGAGGAGCATATGTTGGACAGGTAAGTAAGATATGGGCGACAGTAATGCGGACTCGACATGTGCTACAAAGTGGAAGGCGGTGTGGTCGATAAAAAAAATTGTGTGTCAATCTGGTGTGTCCGAGACGAAGTCTGGCGAGCACCACTTCGTTCAAACGGGAGTGCTGGTTGGAGGAAGGCCAGTTGGAGAGTGTGGGCTTGATAGCGTGTAGATGTGTGGTGTTGTATGACCAGCAGGCCTGGATATATGTATTAAATAAATGATGTGTTAGGGATAGAAGATCCCGGGGGCACCGGAACTCCCTCGTTCGGGGGAGGTCGATCGCCGCCCGGGCCAGACCATCCGCTCGATTGTTCACCGCGATACCCCTATGTCTGGGGATCCAGAGGAAGGTGAACTGAAGGTGTGCGTGGTTGTCATTGTAGAGGTGTCGGATCGCGTGGAGTGTGGGGTGCGTGGTGTTGTGTATGGCTGCCAGGGCGTCAACGGAGGATCGTGAGTCAGTGCGGAGCCAGTATAGTAGCTTAGTAGATTCTGACACACATCGAGGGTTCCATGCTGCTCAAGTTATGCTTACAGCAAGAGTTGACAAATCTGATCCGCCAGTGTGTACACGTGCACGAACGTTGACGTGGTATGTACAAGACGTTGAACGTGAACGTGAACGTTTTGGTAAACAAGAACAAAAATCCGGTAACATAGAAACGGTGGACGTAGGGCCCCTACACAGGAAATTATGTTGTCAATCATTATTTTAATTTTAATTTTATTTAAATTTTAAGAATTTTTTTTTTTAATGGGTCCCTTTGCCAAATAGTGGTCGAAATCCGGTGCTTTTAACCAAAAATAGTGGGAGAATGGGCACCCTCCAAATCCGTTCGACCCCTCCCCTGATGCAATTCCTAGGTACGCCACTGGAGGAGGGGGAGGGGAGGGGAGGGGGCTGACGCCGAACACCGAAAGTTCCCCCCCAAACCGGTGGGCTAGATCCGCCAGTGGTTGGAGGCAAGTGAGTATGGCGACTAATCTGCTGCGTATACCGAATGACGAAGTGTTAATTTGGTTTGACCAGGAGAGGGGGTGAATCGGTTGAATGTGTTGGAATATAGTTGCCAGCTGTGTCCTTTGGCCGAAATAATAGTTTGCTGACAACAAGGCCATGAGAGTTGCCAGTCTGTCACACTCATGTCGATTGGTCGTCGGCTGGGTCGGCAAGCCCGATGACTGCTCGACTAGAACCCACAATCTGGCGATCGGGTGTAGAATTACCCACCGACTGATATACATGCATGCATACATACATACACACACACATACATACATACATACATACACACACTGGCGGATCTAGCCCACCGGTTTGGGGGGAGGGCAACTTTCGGTTTTCGGCGTCAGCCCCCCCCCACCCTCCCCTCCCCCAGTGGCGTACCTAGGAATTGCATCAGGGGAGGGGTCGAACGGATTTGGAGGATGCCCATTCTCCCACTATTTTTGGTTAAAAGCACCGGATTTCGACCACTATTTGGCAAAGGGGCCCATTTAAAAAATAATAATAAAAATTAAAATAAAATAAAAAGTAAAATAGTAATTGACAGCATAAGTTCCTGTGTATGGGGCCCCAGCCTACCTCCACCGCTTCTATGTTACCGGATTTTTGTTCTTGTTTACCAAAACGTTCACGTTCACGTTCAACGTCTTGTACCACGTCAACGTTCGTGCACGTGGACACTGGCGGATCCGATTTTGTCGACTCTTGCTGTAAGCAGAACTTGATCAGCATGGAACCCTCGATGTGTGTCAGAATCTACTACGTACTATGCTACTATACTGGCTTCCAAACAATTATATATTTTTAAAAAAATCGTTTAAAATTGGAGATTCTTTCATCCAGACGCTATTTTTTAACCTCGGAAAGGGTTACTGCATTTTAATTTAGTTCACTTCTGTTGGTTTCGGGGGGGGGGGGCAAAAGACACTATGCCCCCCCCCCCCCCTTGAAGTGCTTGGGGGGGGGCCATGGCCGGAATGGTCCCCCCTGGATCCGCCAGTGCATACACATATCGCTGAGTTGAGCCAGCCAACTTCAGGAGCTTCAGAAATAGCCTAGTCACGCTGACACATCCTGTCATTCTTTGTTTGGACCGAGTTCTTCCCAAAGTCAAGGGAAGTTTTACGGCAAACTTTGAGAGGGAGTAAACGGCGTAAGATACTGTCGATAGACTACGAATTTGCAAAGTTTCCATTAGGTCTCGGCTATTTGAGGTGGTGGGAAACGGTGTTAGACGCTGTCGGTAGACCATCGATTTGCAAAGCTACCATTGGGGCAGAGCTATTTAGGGCGCGGAACTGGTCTCCCGACCGTAGCATTGAGAAAATTCCGCTCTCAGCATCAGACGAGACGGGCGATAATGACGTCAGTCCGGCATATTGACAGTCCAGCCGGACTCCCGGTCGGTCCAGCCGGACTCCCGGCCGGTCCAGCCGGACTCCCGGCCGATCCAGCCGAACTCCCGGCCGGTTCAGCCGGACTCCCGGCCGGTCCAGACCGGTCCAGCCGGACTCCCGGCCGGTCCAGCCGGACCGGACTCCCGGCCGTCCAGCCTGTCCAGCCGGACTCCCGGCTTCCGGTCGGTCCGGCTCGGCCGATCCCTCCCGGCCGGTCCAGCGGGACTCCCGGCCGGTCCAGCCGGACTCTGGCCATCCAGCGGGACTCCCGCCGGTCCACGCCTGTCGGCAGCCGGACCCCGGTCGGTCCGCCGGACTCCGGTCGGTTCGGCTGGACTCCCGGCCGCCCGTGGTCGCCACTGTCGGACTGCTGCAAGTCGCGCGCTTCTTGGCCCAGCCGCCCACAGTCGGGATTACGTGTGGGTCTGCAGCGACAGCGGCTGTGATTGCCGCCGCGCCCCCGGCCTGTCGGGGTGGCCGGCCCTGTCCGTCTCAATTACGGGCACACGCCGGCGGCTCGTCAGTTCCTCACGACACGTCCCCCCGCCGGCCGGTACGGCGGAACCGGGAGGCCACCCCCGAGAACCCGCCACTGCACGCCGGACCACCGCGCCGGAGCGGCCGGTACGGCGAGACATGGAGGCCACCCTCCCATCCCCTCCGGGACCCGTCATTGCACGCCGGATCACCGCGCCGGAGCGGCCGGTACGGCGAGACATGGAGGCCCCCCCCTCCGGGACCCGTCATTGCACGCCGGACCACCGCGCGGGAACGCCAGCCCCGGCGGCCGGTACGGCGAGCCAGGAGGCCACTCCCTCCCCGGGACCCGTCATTGCACGCCGGACCACCGCGCGTGGACGCCAGCCGGTACCTCAGGCGGCGCGGGAGGTGCGGCTCAGCCGTCCTCTGAAGCCGCGGCACATCACTGCCAACTGAACGGAGGAAGAGAGGCGGCCCAGTCTGCCCGCGGAGCGCCGACCACACGTGTCGACTGCCGTCCGTGCCGCAGCTGGCACAACTGGCACCGACGGCAGTCTGTGTCCGGTCGGGAGTCGCTGGACCAGCAGCTGGCACAACTGGCACCGACGGCAGTCGGTGTCCGGTCGGGAGTCGCTGGACCAGCAGCTGGCACAACTGGCACCGACGGCAGTCTGTGTCCGGTCGGGAGTCGCTGGAGCAGCAGCTGGCACAACTGGCACCGACGGCAGTCGGTGTCCGGTCGGGAGTCGCTGGACCAGCAGCTGGCATAACTGGCACCGACGGCAGTCTGTGTCCGGTCGGGAGTCGCTGGAGCAGGAGCTGGCACACCTGGCACCGACGGCAGTCGGTGTCCGGTCGGGAGTCGCTGGAGCAGCAGCTGGCACAACTGGCACCGACGGCAGTCTGTGTCCGGTCGGGAGTCGCTGGAGCAGCAGCTGGCACAACTGGCACCGACGGCAGTGTGTCCGATCGGGAGTCGCTGGACCAGCATGGCACAACTGGCAGCCGACGGGCAGTCTCGTGTCCGGTCGGGAGTCGCTGGAGCAGCAGCCGAGGATGCAGCACTCGTGTCCGACCGGCAGAGGATGCAGGACTCGTGTCCGACCAGCCGAGGATGCAGCACTCGTGTCCGACCAGCCGAGGATGCAGCACTCGTGTCCGACCGGCAGAGGATGCACGACCCGTGTCCGACCGGCAGAGGATGCAGGACTCGTGTCCGACCGGAAGAGGATGCGCGACTCGTGTCCGACCAGCCGAGGGTGCAGCACTCGTGTCCGACCGGAAGAGGATGCAGGACTCGTGTCCGACCAGCCGAAGATGCAGCACTCGTGTCCGACCGGCAGAGGATGCGCGACCCGTGTCCGACGGGTTCCGGCGCCCGTCGATTACGTGACGACTGCCGGCCCGAAGGAGAGGCGTCCCTGACTGACGGGCAGGCCGTCCGACCCAGACGGGTCACGTGTCGGCCAGTCATGCGTCACGGCTCTGGCGGCTCGTGTTCGCGTTCGGCTCGGAAGCCGCCAGGCACGGATTCGGCATGCCGAGCCTGTCCTGAACGAACCACTACCATGGTGTCAAGTGGCAACACGGCTACAGACGTGCAACAAACAGCTCAAGCGAAGTGCATGACACACACACGCACATACATACACAAACACGCACACACACACACACACACATATATATATATATACAACAAAAATATATATATATATATATATATATACATAGTCATGTCATTTAAATAACTGGCTACATTTCCGCTCTGAACCTCTTCGTTCCCCTGAAATGTGAGAAGCAAGGCGAGCCGCTACAAAGGCGAGCTCGCCGCACAACTCGGCTCGTTCCCCGCTCCAACACATCTTACCCTCCCCCTGCAGGTGACTCGCCTCGCTGAACACCCTCCGCTCCGCCATGTCAGCGAGAGGGGCTGCATTTGTGCGTCCATTCTCGTCAGCAATGTGGCTGTCCGCGAGTGTTCCACGCCGCTTCCTCTCTTTGTCATCAGTCACAATCTGTTCCTCGCTCTGCCGGCAGTGTGTCAATCAGTCCGTCTCCCGTGGACATCACCGTCGCCTACCACTTTGACCATTACCTCACCGATGTCATCTCCGGCTCGCCATCACCCCCCCCTCCACACGCCACCGCATCTCTCCCTGATCGTGCTGAGCTGTTACATGAGACAGCGCACTCCTCCCCTCCCCGACCTCCATCCCTGCCACACACTCCACCCAAGCGCCCAGGGCACGTTCGGACAGGCGAGCGACTGGCCGGCGCCCGGCCCACCGCAGCGCCTCCGAGCGCCGCGGGCGAGTGTGCGGGTGGCTAATTTTGGTCGGCTGCCGGCCGAGTTTATGGACGGACCGAGTGTGGACGTGTGTACTGTGCAATGGGCCGCTTTACGACGGAAGCCGGTACACCGCTGCCATTCCGGTGTGAGCGTGTCGTGTAGAAATTTGTGGCACGACCCGGGTAGGTGCCGGTGGTGGCGGCTGCGGGGACGGGAGCGAGGCTTGTGCCGATGGTGGTGGTGGCGGGGCCTGGGTATGTGTAGGTGATGGCGGTGGCGGGGCCGGGAGCGAGGCTTGTGCCGATGGTGGTGGTGGCGGGGCCTGGGTATGTGTAGGTGATGGCGGTGGCGGGGCCGGGGTATGTGCCGATGGTGGTGGGGGGGGGGCGGGCGAGGCTTGTGCCGGTAGTGGCGGTGGCGGGGCCAAGATAGGTGTCTGTGATGGTGGTGACGGGTCGTAGGTAGGTGCCGGTTGTCCCCAGAAGGATCCATAAATTTTGATCCACCGAAGATCGAACGCGCCTCCGCACTGCGTCATTTTCGGCGCGTTCACCTTACGTCATTCTTTTTTTGGGGGGGGGGGGAGGCGCTCGGCCGGAGTCGCCAATTATTCGGATATTTTGTGGACGGGTGCACTCCCCGAGGGCCGCCGATTTCTTCTAGAAACTAGTCCAGAATCCACCTAGTGCCTTTCGCTGAACATTTCGACGGTAGGGAAAATTCCAACTTTGCAGAGGAGATCCTTTCCCAAGGAAATTCGAGGTGCAAAAACTACACCTCCATGGGCCTTTGTTTCCCAATGAGGACGGGGTAGCGTTATCCAATCGAGGATGATTGCCGCAGTACCCCGACACCATCTCGGATCTCCCCACAGGTGAGGCTCCGACAGCGGGAGACCAGCAGCACTGACGACCGCTGGTGCAATGAAGATTGAAGACGTGCGCCCGAAGCCGCGCCCGGTCGCGCCGCCAGACCGGTGGCCAGATGACACGCAGATGGCCACCGACGCGTGCAGCTCCACCGGGAGGCCCCGCCGGCCGGCTCGGCTGCTGGGGTGTCGCACCCGCTACCTGATGATGATCTCCCGCCAGCGGTATGCAGATGGCGGTCGAGAGCGGCGCCTCGGCCTGCCGGTCCGGCCCATCTGGCCCCGCGTTGGCCGAGGAGGCCAGGTTCGCTCTGATGAGACCACAGGCGGCGCCTCGACCTACCGGCCCCGCGTTGGCCGAGGAGGCCAGGTTCGCTCTGATGAGACCACAGGCGGCCCTCGACCTACCGGCCCCGCGTTGGCCGAGGAGGCCAGGTTCGCTCTGATGAGACCACAGGCGGCGCCGCCAGAGAGGACGCCAGTGAGCACGGTGAGTTAACATTAATGCTTCACCTTATTAACGTAAGCTTCCCATGTGTCATACATAAGTTGTACTGGAGAGCGTTAGTCCGCACCCCGCACAGCTGGTGGCGACGGACGCCCTTGGATGTGGCTGTCGGACTGCACCGCACAGGAGCGTGCTGTTGGTAGGCCCGGGATCGGGTAAAGGTGCACCGACAACGCCTCGGTGGCGTTATACGACGCGGAGCGAGCGCATTTTTGGCGGACGCTCACAGGCTGGCGGACGCTCTCCCGGGCGGAGGTGGCCTCGCATCAGTATAACCGCATCAGCATGCCCGGCGGCGGTGTGCTGGAGGCCGGAGCGCCGCCTGGCGGCGTGGCGGTGTCGCCCCGTATCCGGCAGACGCCCGTCGTTGGCGCGCTAGTTTGGCGCGGTTTTCGGGCGCGCCCACGGTCCGACTTCCAACTCCCCGGGAACTGCAGCCTTCATTGCCCACGCGGTGTAATAAAGTTACGGCTAATGCCGCCCGGCGGCGCCGCCGCTGTGCCAGCATTAGCCCGCTTCTGGCGCCGCTGTGCCAACATTAGCCCGCTACTGGCACCGCTGTGTCTGCATGAGCCCGCTACTGGCGCCGCTGCTGCCTGCAGAGCCCGCTACTGACGCCGCTGTGTCTGCATGAGCCCGCTGTGCCTGCATGAGCCCGCTACTGACGCAGGCCGCTACTGACGCCGCTGTGTGCATGAGCCCGCTACTGACGCCGCTGTGCCTGCATGAGCCCGCTACTGACGCCGCTGTGTCTGCATGAGCCCGCTACTGGCGCCGCTGTACCAGCGGTCCGCGCTTCCGCTGACGTGCGTGTGCTGACCAACCACTGACCATTGGCCACCACTGACAGACGTTGGCCAACGTTC
>JAOTOM010002258.1:50000-96461 GCA_034440615.1 Ashinkailepas kermadecensis | reverse complement strand
AAAAGCGCGGAACGTCGGACACAGACCTTTAGTCAAACTGCAGACCAGGTAAATGTGCATGGCACCTGTGTGGGTAGGTAGGTACCTACCTACCTGGGTACCTAGGTATTTGGGTATTTTTCTTAAAGGGTGTTTTGGGAATTGGTGGATTTTTTTTCGGAATACTATGTTTATGAACGTGATTCGGAAGATGCGATCATTCGTTTTCTCCGTAAATGCTTACGTCTTGGTTAATCTCAGCGATAATATTTATAATGCGCCATATATGCCACACCGCTGTTTTTTGTTCCATAATTTATCCATCCCTCACCTGGCACTTCTCAGACGTGATTAAAGGGACATTCAACACTTCACGCAGTTGATTCAACACTTTAACGTCAAAAATGGTTCATTTCCGCCTCTTTGCCACATAGATGACAGCACCACTATTCGACCAGAACGCTGAAAAAACTAAGCAGAGCACGGCTCGAGGCCGTGATGTACGAATGACGTCACTATAAATATTACGCTTTGTTTTAAAATTATAATATGAGTTTATATTAGTTTAGATAGGAGTAGATTGTATTACGTTAGGTTAGGTTAGGTTAGGCTTTCCTATTTAATTATGAATTATCATACTATTTGTTGGAAGTTTTGAGGCAAGACGAGACCGAGCAGAAGCTGGCTCTTAGCCGTGCTGTATGTTTAGTTTTTCGGTGTTCTCGTAGAATAGTAGTGTGTTATATGTGGCAAAGAGGCGGAAATGAAGCATTTTCGACGTGAAAAAGTGTTGAATCAACTGCGTGAAGTGTTGAATGTCCCTTTAATCATGTCTGAGAAGTGCCAGGTGAGGGATGGATAAATTATGCAACAAAAAACCGGTGTGGCATATATGGCACATTATAGATATTATCGCTAAGATTAACCGAGACGTAAGCATTTATGGAGAAAACGAATGCTCGCATCTTCCGAATCACGTTCATAAACATAGTATTCTGCAAAAAAAATCCACCAATTCCCAACACAATTTTAAGACAAATTTACCAGTATTTGTGCACATATTTGCACTATGTCTTCATTTTCATTCCTGCATGATTTGTTGCACTAGTTCGATTGTTTTCTGCTATTTCTTGCCACTGAATTATTATCAACACCTACCTAGGTAGGTATGGGGAGAGGGGGGTATCTGAACATGCTCTGTTTCCTGAACACCTACCTTTGGATGTCCCCCTCCACGTTCAGCACATAAATAACAAAAAGTTAGAGGTATTCATAAACAATGGACACTTCTCTACCAAAATATGAAGGTCTGATTGCATAGTTCTACTGGTTCCTTGTGTACATAGCTAGTGAAGTCTTGCAGGTGCCATTTTTAGGCTTCCAAAATCATTTGGCTTAAGAAAGCCATAAGGAAGTGACCTCCAATATTTTTAGCAATTACCCCAGTATTTTTAAGCAAATACTAATAGCTGGTACCACAACAGCTACCATGAAGTGATCCTGCACAACCACATTTTCATGTTCAGAATATAGCACATCACTACAAAATAATTATGTTTTAAAGTTGCTCTTTGCAAGTGGTTACAGGATTTTTCATCAAAAGGAACTGTTTGGAATATGGATAGCTTGTTCATTTTTGTGTTCAGTAAACACTACAATCTCTGGTTTCTATATGATCAACATGGTCGACGCTCCATAAAGCCCCCCCCCCCCACAATCTCTGGTTTGGCCATACAGAAGCAGCAGTAGAGCTATTTGTTGCATGATGTCTTAAGTGTTCGGAAACACCCCTCTTCCCCTACCTAGGAACGAAGGTAGGTAGGCACATATGCAGTTTGCATACCTATGAAACTTGCAGTTTATAATAATTATCAATTTTTGTGTGGAAATTTTTCAATAAACCTCTTCAAAAAACAGTTCATGCTACCTCAGTTTAGGTTAAGTTAGTGTTTTCCATTGTTGTTTTTTTAAAGAAAAAGAATGTTTGAAAATTATCCTTAAAAATAAAATGTTCCCTTTTATTTCTTGTGCAGAAGGTTAGGTGGCAAATCTTCAGTTAAATGTGATTTCTAATTTCTTGAAATTTATTTTTCTGATTCACTGTTTATGAATGTGGTGAGCACAATGTGACCACTTATTTCCTCTGCAAATGCATGCTTTTCAGTTGGGAGGCACAATGATGGCAAATTCACAGTTTAAAGTAAGTTTTGATTTTTAGATTTTTTTTTAATAGGATGCTTTTTAAGATGATTAAGATGATGCAACCACACATTTTCTCCTCAAATGATTACTTTTACTCCATGGTGGTTTATACAATTGATGATGTCATAATCATTGATGACATCCATAGGAGGAAATGTGCTACAATATTAACAGCATTTTACAAGCTAATGCTGCAAACATTTACATACCTTAATGGGGTGGTCCTGTCTGTGGCTTGTCTGCTTGTACATCAATGGTGTCCGACTGACCAGCACAGTGCTTGGACTGTGGCTTATACAGCTTTGATGCTTCAAGAAGGAAGTTATGAATCTTGAAGCTGTGGAATTCCTTCAAAAACAAATACTGGCAGACCTTGGAACAATTTGGGCAAATAACCTTGCTGGGAATGACTGTGTTGTCTTTTGACTTTTGAGTTCTAATTTGCGATGGATGGGGTGAGATTTATGCTTAACTAGTGGCCCGTACCCAGCTTCGCCTGGGTTGTAAAACGAATTCATGTAAACTGGTAAACGTGTATTGTACATCATCAGGTTTGGCCGCATGACGTGCACGGGCAACAGCAAGGCGACAATTGTGTTGCTGTGGTGTTTCTTTTTTACGCAATATAGCCTGCCTCTCTCGTCTCTCAGTCAAACGCTGTTCTCGTTGCTCAGCAGTCTCGCGTTCGCGTAAAAAAGAAACGTAGCTCGAAACGTAACGAGCCCTGTTACGTTTCGCAGATGGTATATCATCCTTAGGCATTGGTTTCTGTCGTTTTAACATTGTCGCATCACTTCGCGGACGGACACATGCACTCGCCACCACTGTCACATGGCGACTGAGGTAGTATTGATATGAGTCATCGCGGACATCGGATATTGTTGTGACGTCACAGGAATACTCGACGCTGATTGGTCGAAGTGTCAGTGTGTCGACCAATCAGGAGAGAGATCCAAACAAAACTCGCCCTTTATACAGTAGATAAGTGTGCATGGCACAGACCCCTTTAAGCAGGCATGGATGCAGTTGGAAAATTATTGGAAAGACATTCAATCCACATGTGTTAAGAGGGATCAAGGGAATAGGGCTGGCTGGCTAGGGTAGATAGGCATTGCTATGTGTGTGGGATGTTGGTGCATGGTTTCTTTAGGATGTGGTGATGGTTGGGGTGGGTCTTTTACCAGGCTTATGGTATCTTCCATTTACAGACTTAACTGGATAGGTCCTTGTGGCTCTTATTAAGTCTAAACACTTTATGACTTATGACTTTAACATATCCTGAACAACCAGAATTGTCCCAAACAAACTTTTCCACCACAATTCCATCAAATCTTCATGAACGTTGTTAGCACTGCCTTTAATGCTAACACCATCACAAGGAACTTCCAGCTTCAATTGAAGGTTCCAGACTCGTCTGCTTGCAAATGTTTGGTATCAGGAATGGATGTGGAATTATGCCAGAAACAAGGTTTTTGATGTGAAAGAGTATTGAATTAAGTGCATGAAGTGTTGACATTTCTTCTTTATCATGTCTGTGGCACACCAGGTATGGATAATGACATGCTATTGGCTATATTTGTATAGTGAAGATTATGATAGTTTATTTCTTTGCCAACTGAAAAGTAATCATTTTCAGATAAAATGAGTGATGGCATTGTGTTAATCACATTAAAAACATGGTATTTGAACAAAAATATTCCAAAGAATCAAAACATACCTTAATCTGCAATGATGCCAAAATAACATCCAAAAGGAGCTTAGAGTTGGGTTGTATCATAAAAAGTAACGTTAAAAATAAAGAATACAAGATGTAACATAATGTTGTCTAACCTAGCCTAACCTTCCATTGAAGAGAGATCCATTTATTTTATCAATGGAAAATGTCCACACATTTTTTTTCTCTCCAAAATTAGGTGTACCTCAAAAGTGAGTAAATTTGCCTTTGTTGTTATTAAAAAAAACATTGTGCATCGTTTTATAACTTTTTTGACACTGAATGAATGAAACCATGATGTCTCAATTTTGCTGTTTCAATAGTTCGTGGATGTAAGGTGTATTAACCTGCACATTTTAAGAAGTGTTGGTAACCATGATGTTAGCGGTAAATATGTGGAGTTGCAGTAACTCAGTCGATAGGGAGTTGGACTCTGGATCGTAAGATTGCGGGTTCAAATCCCACAACCAACGGGTTTACTGAGTCCACCAGCGACCAACCGGCGTGAGAGGTTGGCGACAGTATATGACCCAGTGGTCGGATGTGTCCAAAAAAACGAAGTACCTATGTCGGTGTGGAGCTCCTACTTACCAGATAAGTCATTGCAGAACCGGGCAGTATACTAGGCTAAACTGTGGATAGGTATTTAGCAATTACTTCTGTACATATATTTGCATAGTTTTTATATAATAAGTATTTTTACAAGCAGATTAGACTATTTACACCTAGCGAGGCTTCCCAGCGCCATTTTATCTTTAGGTTATTGTCTGTCTTTGTCTAGTGTGTCAGTGTTTTCAGCTCTTTATTTCACTTTTGGCAGTTGTTTAGCGAGTGATTTCTTCTTTCTTTAAAACCACAGTCAACTTTCTGCACAGTGATTACCTTGTAAGTGCTGCATAGTTAGGAACTAGCATACACCTAAGCTTTGTCAGTTATTTTTCCCTGTTCTGTTATTTTGTAAATCATTTTGCAGCAAGTTACTTTTCAATCTAAATCTAGAAATAAGCTGCAGCCTGTAGGATGGTTTCCACCAGGATGCAGGCACTAGATGAGGAGATTAGGGCCCTTAAGGCAGAGCTTTCCAAGCTCAGCGCTGCCATTGTTGCACAGGGTAGACAAGAAAAGGTAACACATAGGGGTCAGTCCATAGCAGGGGCATCCCATGCCCAGGTGGTCACAGGCCACCGGGTAACCGAGTCTTCCCCTGCTGTGGAGGTGGCAGGGATATCTGTAGAGAGAAGTGTTCCTAGTGAACAGAAGATTTCTAGTTATAGCTCACAGGAGTGGTTTATAGATCACAGGGCAGTGGTTTAAAGTCAGGGGGTGGAGGATTTGGAGGCGTGAGCCTAAGCAAGGGGGAAGTAAGTGGCAGGTGGCAGGTGGTAGGAGTGGGAGGCAACCTAGTCAAGCAGCTCAACAGGCAGGCATAGTAACATCAAATAGGTTCCAGGCATTGGAGGACTGCCCCCAGGATAGTAGCAAGGAGACAGTGCTGGTCGTAGGTGACTCGTGTGGCATTTATATAGGGTGTTCTATAAGGGTGGGAGAGGCAGGAGGTGCATCACCAGGCCTGGTGCCAGTGGTGGCACAGGCCACCAGTGAGAACCAGTTTAGTGCAGTTGTAGTGCAGGTAGGAGTGAATAACATAGGTCCTGCTAGGAGTGAGGAGCTGCTGCAGGACTACAGGGCCCTTCTGGCCACCCTGAAGCAAAGCAATAGCAGAGGTATTGTGACGGCTATTCTGCCTATGGATGGAGTCTCCCTTGAGTGGAGCTCTAGGGCACTGGCAGCCAATGCCAGGGTAGGTAGGGTCTGCAATGAGTTAGGTTTGACCTTTGTTGACAAGTGGTGCAGGTTTTATGGCTCATGGGACCTCTATCAAAGGGATGGCCTGCACTTCTCCAGAAGGGGGTGCAAGTGTTAAGCAAAGTATATGAGCATGTCCTTAAGGGAAACTAGATAATGGGGTGGGGAGGGAAGAAGTAGCATTGCCATCTCAGGGATATGCAAATAGTGACAGCATAGGCAATAGAACCTCACAGTCAGCAAATAGGGATAGCAGTAGATCAAGGGGGCAGAGTGGTAGCTCATCCAGAGATGATAGAGCTACTCACCATGAAAAAGCCAAAGATGGTTATGGAACTTTTGTTAAGTGTATAATGCTTAATGCTCAGAGTATTCGATCCAAATTTGATGAGGGGACGAGTGGTCTAGGGGTAAGATGCTCGTCTCACAATCGAAAGGTTGTG
Source organism: Ashinkailepas kermadecensis (assembly GCA_034440615.1). Classification (NCBI taxonomy): domain Eukaryota; kingdom Metazoa; phylum Arthropoda; class Thecostraca; family Neolepadidae; genus Ashinkailepas; species Ashinkailepas kermadecensis. Next base: position 90,317 of record JAOTOM010002258.1, on the reverse strand, counting down.
GGTTCGAGTCTCACCTGTCGCTACTCTTCGCCCGCGACCAATCGGCGTGAGAGATTGGCGACGCTACATGACTCAACCGTCGACGTGTCGTAAAACCAATAACCAACCAAATTTGATGAGTTCAAGTGTTATGTTGCTGAGGAGCAACCAGATTTTGTTTGCATTACTGAGGCATGGGTCAGTGAGGGGTATTTTGGGGATAACTTGCAGGACTATGAGATCCAGGGATACAATATGTTTTCATGCAATAGGGGTCCAGCAGTGAAAGGGGGTGGTGTAATGCTCCATGTGAATAGCTTATACAGTTCTCAAAAAGTAGCAGATGGGGTGAAAAATGTGTCTGTGGAGTCCATTTGGCTTGATGTTGCTGTGGGAAAAGGCAACAGCAATACACTGAGGATAGGAGCTTTGTATCGATCAGGAACCTTGCCACATTCTCAGCAACTGGAGCTCGATAAGGTGATTTGTGAGGAATCAGTAGAAACTTTCAGAGGAAATGCCTTATTCTTGGGGACTTTAATCTAAAAGGATATGAAAATGTTGGTGTTGGCTCCCCATCATGTAAATTGTTTACGGAAATGCCTTGAAGGGACCTGTTCTTACACCAGTTTGTAACTGGACCAACTAGGCAGGGCTCATTCTTGGACCTTGTCTTCTCAGATTTAAGTGATTTAGTTCCAGACTTGACTGTAGGAGAAACTCTGGGAAGAAGTGACCATAACATAGTGAGATTCAAGGCACAGGTAGCAGGGACAATCAAGGATAATTTGGATTCCAAATTATCCAAAGATTCCGAATTTTAACAGGGCAGACTTTGACTGCATGAGAGAGGCTTTAAGTGCCATAAAATGGGAAGAAGAATTCTTTGATTTAAATGCCTGTGAAATGTGGGAAAAGTTCGAATCTTACGTGAGGGAAATTCATATTAGACATGTCCCCCAAAAGCAAAGGCGCAAAAGAAGGGTAGGAAAGCCAGCATGGCTAACACCAGATGTGATGAAAGCAAGTAAGGCTAAGAAAGATGCATTTAGAGTATTTAAGGAAGCTTCAAATATCGTAAATCTAAGGTCGTATCAAAAAGATAGAGATGCTGTGAAGCAGAAAACCAGAGCAGCAAAGCGAGCAAAATAATTGGATTTGGCTAGGAACTGTAATGGCGACAGTAAAAAGTTCTTTAGTTTCTACAAGCTAAGCAAAGTTTCAAGCACAATTGGTCCACTGGAAGTAAATAGGACTATGTTGAGTGAGGATGGTGAGATGGTTGAGGAGCTGAGCAAGCAGTTTAAATCAGTGTTTACATTGGAGGATGTGACTAATCTGCCAACCGTGAACCACAGTTCAGTGACATGTGATCAGATACACGATGTTGATTTCATTGATAGTGTTGTTGTTTTCAATTATATCAGGAAAATAAAGTCAAACAAGGCGGCAGGACCTGATGGAATTTATGCTAGGGTATTGCGGTAAGCTGAAAAGGAACTGGCAATTGCACTTAGTATAATATTTTGTAGATCAGTTTCACAAAATGAAATTCCAACAGATTGGAAAAGGGCAAATGTGGTTCCTATTTTCAAGAAAGGAGAAAGAGGAAAAGTTTAAAACTATAGGCCAGTAAGCCCCACATCCCTAGTCTGCAAGGTACTCGAATCAATTATCAAGGATATAATACTTAGTTTTCTGGAAGGAAACAGATTGATTTAAGATACTCAACATGGGTTTAGAAAAGGGCGATCATGGCTCACAAATCTCTTGGACTTTTTGAATTTTGCTACATAACAATTTGATCAGGGAAATCAGGTTGATGTAGCATATCTTTACTTTAGTAAGGCCTTTGACAAGGTACACCATAAACGGTTAATGATGCAGCTTCAGGTCGATGGTATTGCAGGTAGCATCCTAAAATGGATAGAGTTGTGGCTTTCAGATAGACAGCAGAGAGTGATACTAAATGGTACAAAGTCATCATGGCAAAATGTTCTTAGTGGAGTCCCCCAGGGGTCAGTACTGGGGCCACTATGGTTCATTATATTTGTAAATAACATTGAATGTGGCATAAGCAGTAAGGTTTTGAAATTTGCGGATGATTTGAAGGTCTTTAGGGCAATAACGGGGCACAATGAGCAGGTCTTGCTGTAGAAAGACTTAGACGAGCTTGTGAAGTGGTCCGACAAATGGCAAATGAAGTTTAATTTTGATAAGTGCAAAGTCATGCATGTAGGTAGGCAGCATATGAAAGCTCCATACTTGATGGGCGGCCAAGTACTATCTGTGACTCAGCAGGAGAAGGACTTAGATGCTATTTTGAACATAAAATTGGGGGCATCAGAACAGACCAAAGAAGCCAGGAAGAAGGCACTAAGAATGCTTGGGGCAATACATAGGAATGTATCATGCAAAAGTGAGGTCATCAGGAAGCTTTACTGTGCATATGTCAGGCCACACTTGGAATACTGTGTTCAAGCTTGGTCCCCTAGTTATGAGAAAGATTGTTGGCTTTTAGAGAGAGTACAAAAGACGGCAACACAAATGGTTAATGGTATAGGCAACCTGGCATATGAGGAAAGATTGAAGAAATTGAACATGTTTTTACTTAGATATAGAAGGCTGAGAGGAGATGTCATCGAGGTTTTTAAATTTGTTCATGGTCAGGAACAGGGATATCTCAGGGAAATGTTTGAATGTAACAGAAATGATGCAATTAGAGGTCATCAATTCAAAGTTAAAGTTAATCACAGCAGGACAAGGTTAAGACAGTCTTTCTTCACCAACAGGGTAGTAGAACACTGGAACCAGCTTCCAGGAACCATTGTCAGTAGCAACACACTGAACATCTTTAAAAACAGCATAGGCAATCATTATAAGAATAGCACATGCGACGGTCTACACATCCGAGCTGGTTGCCATCACGAAGGCCCTCAGTTTTATCGAAGTGAGGCGGGAGGCCTCGCATGCCATTTTTACCGATTCCCTCAGCAGTCTCTGGACGCTAATACAGTTTAACCCACCTGACCCCATTGTACAAGATGTCTTACGACGTCTTAGACTGCTGGCTCAAGCCGGAAAGGCTGCTGTCTTCTGTTGGATCCCGAGCCATGTCGGCATCGTGGGGAACGAGGCAGCAGATGCTGCGAAGAGAGCAGCCCAAGCCCCATACCTACGATCTATGCCGCTCCCAGCGAGAGAATATTACCGCTCTATCGTGACCTTTGTTTTTAAAAATGGTAGTTACACTGGGATACGTTGCAGGACAACACATTACGAGCAATCAAGCCATGTCTTGGAGAATGGCCCTCGTCCTACCGTAGGACGAGGCGAGACGAGGTTGTACTCTGCCGCCTTCGGCTGGGGCACACCCACCCAACACACCACCATCTGCTTTGTGGGGAGGACAGGCCAGGCTGTCCTCGATGTCATGCACCGCTGTCAGTGCGTCACGTTCTTATTCCATGCCCCTTGCTTGCCAATGATCGAAGACGTATTTTTTTGGAGGAATGCAGTCGATGTCACTCCGCGATCTCCTGGGTGACCAATCGCCCATGGTGACTTCAGGACAACTTTTTCGCTTTATCTCTGATGTCGACTTCAGCGCAATTTACACCCCCCACTGACATACGACACTAGAAGCTGTCTCACGTGACGCATGAAATGATCTGCTTTTATTGTGAAGGCTCGTCTGTTACTGTCACTGTCGGAACCAATCCTCTCAAGCTGCTCATCTAATATTGTTATGGGCGCAGTATGACAAACGCAGTCGATGCGCCTCTAAACCCAAATAACCAACCAACCATTATAAGAATAGGGGCTTGTTTTTCTGTGCGTGAGAGATTGGCGACGCTACATGACTCAACGGTCGACGTGTCGTAAAACCAATAACCAACCAACCAACCTGTTTTCCAGGGAGGGTTGATCGACGGATTTGGTGGGCAACTGGTTTAGTGTCCAGAGTGCAACCAAGAAGGGTCCTTGTGGCTTATAGTTGCACTGATCTTTTATGTCTTTATGTCTTTATTTAACAGTAAATACATGCTGAAACAAAACGAAATTCTTGAGATGTTTATCTTCACTTCATGCATTGAGAGTGAACAAGGCCTTCAAATATGATGTAATTACAATGTGACCTCAAAAAGGCGCAAGGGTGCTATCACATATGGAAAACAAACATTTATTACAACGAAGTTTTTTTTTAACCAGGCTTCAATGTATTTTGGCTGGACCCCAAACGGACTTCGTCACATCACGCCGTACGAACCCGAGCTTCGGACCCAGAACGTTGGGCGTTTCCTACCGCTGATACATACCATTCGGTATGTTTAGCGACTGGCCGATGACGCAGTTTCGCTGGATGCCAGCTGCTGAAGATAATAGCGGTGTCATCTGGTGATGTTGGTGCAAGTCAGGTAGTGGTGATTATTAGTGGCACCATCTGGCGATGCTTGTGCAAAGCCAGGTAGTGGTGGTTGGTATCAGGGGCGTTCCAGGATAGATCGGTCGGTGCCTTACACCCTCATCTCGTGGTTGGTGGTGACATATGCCACAGTGGGTTCTCATGGGCGATAAACACGCCTGCAACAATATTTTACTTGTCACGTGAACTGTTCAGGATGTGTATCCTCACACAACTCTGTTAACTGTAGAAGGTTATTTTTAGTGCATATTTCCCTGTCAAGAGACAATTTCATATGAAAGCAAACCATGTGGATGCATTGATAATGGTCATGGGCTGATATGCCTGGCATTATTATTTTGTACTAATGTACTCTAGTTGTAATCCCATGACCTTAGGTCAGGTCAACGTATTTGGAGATGTTTCACAGTGAACTATATTGATTGTATGGCCGTAATATATAGTGTCACTATTGTTTTAAGCAATGGTAAAACATAATTAGTGGTTATTTATATCCAAAGGGATGTGAGAAGACTGGTGTAACCCATTTTTGGTGATGTTGAGTAATTTTCAGTGTTATGCTTAATTGTCTCTCTCCCTCTGGTTGCTCTGTGCTTCATGCTTTGATTATCAGACACTTTTACAAGGGTATCCCAGTATATTTTGAAATGTGCTAATATATATATATATATATGTATGTATGTATGTATGTATGTATGTATGTATGTGTGTGTGTGTGTATATGTATGTATGTATGTTTGTATGTATGTTTGTATGTATGTATGTATGTATGTATGTATGTATGTATGTATGTATGTATGTATGTATGTATATATATATATATATATATATATATATATATATATATATATATATATATATATATATATATATATATATATATATATATATATATATAAAAAAAAAAAAAAAAAAAAAAAAAAAAAAAAAAAAAAAAAAAAAAGACCAATGCAGTCGATGTGCCCTAAAGCCCCAATAACTAAGCAACCATGCACAGTACTGGTTTGATGGAAAATGGGGCAGTGTTGGATTTTCACTTCTCTTGATGGAAAAGGGGGCATGTCTTGAATTTTGATTGTATAATCTTTGAGTTCATGCAATTATCGAGTGTATAATGTCCGGTAAGCATAAATGGGCTTAATGTACTTTACCAAGGCTAAGGAATAAAAAGTCATGCTTTTACGTTCAAGGATCATACATTGCAAATGTTTGATTACAAGAAGCCTATATATGCCTCCTGATGCTGGATCACAGAAAAACAGCATTCACTGGCAATGCAAGCTTTGCACAGTTTGCAATAATCTGTGTCATGGTGCTGGACCAGTGATAATATACTGTGTTATTGGCAAGAAGTGATGTATTTAGTCATTATTTATTTTCCATGATATTTTTAACATACTACACTTCAGGTAGGTAAGTGTATTGCTATGATAAAATAACTTGATGATGCACAGTAATCATGCCTTTCACCTCAGGAACCATAAAGCATAAATATCCCTTATGGAAAATGATTAGTTTTAAAACCCAGTCTTTAACAACAACAGCATAGTTGGATTGAAAAAAGAAACTATCATCTCAGATGGAGACTGCCAAAAAATGATTGCTGTCACCAACCTGACATTTGAATACATTTTTCCATCCATCACCATAGGCCCAATGTTCAATTTTTAAATTATTGATGTTGCATTGGCAACACCAAAAGTGTACAAAGTTCCACCCGTGACTAGCGTCAAATATGCTCCAGTCGTTACCCATCCTGGGCCATCGTCAATATCGATCAACCATTTTCGCCACAATAGCATCGGCAGAACGAAAAAAACAACAATTCCTATCACAGGTATGTTAGACACTGGCTAGGGATATACCACAAGCGTGATGGGTGATAGGAGTCACAGATGATAAAACAGCAGCTGTGGTGCTGTGTGAAAGGTAATTGGTAAGTACCAGTTACCATTCCAACACCACCCACTCTTCTCAAGACACTAACTCGAGAACGAACGAAGAAAAACAACCACTTCGTACAGCCTGGTTTCGCACCTTAGCCGTCAGGACGGCTGTCAAGACGGTCAAGGCCATTGGTGGCTTGCATTATGTTGTCATAAAAACAACGCAATCGAGGTGAGTTGCTCTTTCACCGTTGGCAACACTGGTTTCATCCCATTGGCTGGGTTGAAAGCACTAAAGCCAATCAGCAGCCTACCTACTGTCAGCAAGAGTTGACGAAAACACTGTTATCACCACTTGACGAACCATCATTTTTCAGTGCATTAGAACACCACAGCTAAATTTTCATTTTCCCGGAGTGGGAGAAGCTAGTTGGAGTGGCATAAACACTATTATTGCAACAAGATTGTGGTGTTCTTAAGCGATGTAAGCCATGACAAAAAAGCACACTGAAGTTTCTGGTTATATGGTGGTCCATTTGGTCGCAAAATTTTATCAGATTTCAAGAACGTTTTGGAGCTCTAGCGCATTTTGGTGCGTAAAATCCGTGTCATATCTTTTGCTTTTATTGGCTTCGGGTTGCTCTAGAATGGAAAATCAACACTTTTTCCATGTCAATTCATGTAGAACATGTCAATCTTCAAGGAAACAAAAAGAAATGCAATATTTATTGCCTTTCTTGGCAGTAGTGTAAAAAGCTTCGGCCGAAGTGGCAGCTGGGGAGCGCCGAATCCATCGAATCCAAGAAGCGCCACCCGGACCCAACCGGTCTGTGAATGGTGGCTGCCTTAATTAGCCGAGCAGACAATAGTGGTTTCTTTCATTTGACGATGATTTTTTCTTGGAAGGCCGGAGTTGTCCGGATGGAAGCAGGCGCGTGGTAGGTAGCACCATTGGTAGGTACTATCTGCCAACCTTTATCAATACTTCACGGCCATCGGTTGAAACAAGCGGTAAGCGTGAGCTGTGTAATGGAGTCGGATAATTCAAGGAGCAGGAAGTGAAGCTACTAATTGGTGCCGTACAGTGTCGGCCAACATAGGAAGTGAGGCCCAATTGAGGGTAGTTGAAATTGAATGTCACTCGTTGGTGTAGCTTTCGGTACCAATGCATGCATCTGGGTAGCAAGAATGACACACACATACACCTTGATGTTGAGAAGTGTGGGCAGCCATAGGAAAATTGTGATGCCTTAATTTTTGCAGGATGCACCTCTGTATCCCTATATGGGTGCACATGCTTCAAAAACAAATACTGGCAGACCTTGGAACAATTTGGGCAAATAACCTTGCTGGGAATGACTGTGTTGTCTTTTGACTTTTGAGTTCTAATTTGTGATGGATGGGGTGAGATTTATGCTTAATAAGTGGTGCATCTAGGAATAGTATTTTAAAAGCGTTTTCTTAATGTGTGGCCCTAGGACGAAGAAAGCATTCTTGTTGTTTTGTTTTCGTTTCGATAATACAGCTTTAATTTTTTAAAGACCTCTTCAGTGTTTTCATTTTTTAAATGAAATGAAAGGATGCACCTCTGTATCCCTATATGGGTGCACATGCTTCAAAAACAAATACTGGCAGACCTTGGAACAATTTGGGCAAATAACCTTGCTGGGAATGACTGTTGTCTTTTGACTTTTGAGTTCTAATTTGTGATGGATGGGGTGAGATTTATGCTTAATAAGTGGTGCATCTAGGAATAGTATTTTAAAAGCGTTTTCTTAATGTGTAGCCCTAGGACGAAGAAAGCCTTCTTGTTGTTTTGTTTTCGTTTCGATAATACAGCTTTCATTTTGAAAGGCCTCTTCAGTGCATTCATACATGCACTCGCAAGCATTATTTGTGCACCCATGACATGTTTCAGGAAGTTGTTAGGTACACCCCATCCCATCCCCCCCCCACTGGACTCCATTATTTGTGCTTTTGGTCCCTCTGACTTCCTTGAAAATTTCCATGCCACGCAAAACGTGATTTGCTCCCAAATATTTTAGGATAATAATTGCCTTTGTGCCTTGCCAGTTGTATTGGGGCTACTCGGGTTCTCTAGTTCTGTTTTGCATCGCATTCTTCTGAACACTTCTGGTCCAAACATTTTCACAAATTGAGAATCCATACATGAAGGCATGGGTGTCTATTAATCCACCTGTGCCAAACAATTGCGCGCTACCTGGCGGCCGTGGTAGCTCAGTTCGTAGAGCGTCGGACTCTTGATCGAAAGATCGTGTGTTCGAATCTCACAACCGACGGAATTTACCGAGTCCACCCGCGACCAATCGGCGTGAGAGGTTGGCGATGCTATATAACCTAGCGGTTGAATGCGTCGTAAAAGAACCGAAGGTTCTGCTTAATCACACACCACCTGCACAATTACATGGAACATACGCAATGGTGCAATAGTGTTGGTTTTATGCAGACTGCAGAGTGATCCTGACTTCAGAATCTGTTGTCTTTTGTGCATGCTAACAAGCTTACGTTCTTCCAATCTTGCTGGCATCTCACGTTCTGCTCCATTTCCACATCTTCGTGGAATGTTACTGCAGCTCTCATGATCTGCTGAAATAACAAATGCGCATTATCCTCAATGACATTGTCAAGTTGCTGTGGCAAGGACAAAATATGGCTAGACAAGATGAAGAGTACCAGAATTAGAAGTTGATCTCATTCTCAGCCATAGGCCACCAAATGTTATAGGCCCTCAGAGCATACCGCTCCTTCTTCTCCATTACAATTATCAATATTGGATAACAACATCGAGTTGGGATTGCTGGTGCAAGGCTCATTCATTACATCTGACAATGTAAGGAGTGCATTTTTTAATGCATAATTCTTTGTGTGGTCAAAGTTCCAAAAAGGGCCATATTTCCAACACTGAGAGGGGGTCAGGGAAACTGCAGCAGCGCCTGCTTCACGTTCCTCCACTTCCGGCACCATTAAAGGCTCCCAGCAGTTCCACCGTTTCGTTCCGATTGATAAATGCACCTTGCAGTTCACGAACTGTAACGGGTAAATTATAAAAGTTTGAACTGTGCAAAATTCGCAGATGATGGAACTGGAGAGTGCAAAACGGGATCAAACGGGATCAAAACGGGATCAAACGGGATCGACGTGACCTATCGGCGTGATGTTACGTACTTTCTGATGTTCTTCGAGGAATTTCATGTTTTAGACACGTGAATGCGAGGTTGTATGACTATGCGATCCGGTTTCGTACGGTTCTGTATGTATATATGTACGGTTCTGTATGTATATATGTGTGCATCGTTATTCGTTCAAGGTGCGGAAAGGTGTGAGTAGATACATATTATTATCGTGCACTGAACGTTTCTGGCCTTTGCCTAACGTATTTATTCTACCATTGCCTAAAATAATAGTGTCGCTGCATTACGACCATAACATTAATATATTTCACCTGGTAAAATTTTCAAATATGTTAACCTAAGCTGTACTTCTAGAGTACATCCGTTAACAATATTAATGCCAGGCATGTCAACACATGACCATTATGAATGCATCCACGTGGTTTGTTTTCATATGTAATTGTCTCTTGATAGGAAAATGAACACTCAAAAACAACCATGTACAGTAGGTCAAAACAAAGTTTCCACAGACTATAAATGCTGAACTGTTGACTTGACATGTATAATATTGTGACTTGCTGCTTTTTTCGCCCCTGAGACCCCCTTGTAGCAAACTTCGTCAAACTTCGAAAAATGATGGTGTAAACTCGACACTCCAACCTGTCGATCTGTCCTGGTGGTGTAAACTCGACACTCCAACCTGTCGATCTGTCCTGGTGGTGTAAACTCGACACTCCAACCTGTCGATCTGTCCTGGTGGTGTAAACTCGACACTCCAACCTGTCGATCTGTCCTGGTGGTGTAAACTCGACACTCCAACCTGTCGATCTGTCCTGGTGGTGTAAACTCGACACTCCAACCTGTCGATCTGTCCTGGAACGTCCCAGCGTCGGCATCTCGTGATGCTTGCGCGACGCCAGGTGGCAGTGATTGATAGCAGCGCCATCTACTAGTGCTTGTGCGTCGCCTGGTAGCGGGAATTGGTAGCAGCGCCAGCTGGTAATGCTTGTATGAAGCCAGGTGGCGGTGATCGGTAGCAGCGCCGGCTGGTAATGCTTGCATGAAGTCAGGTGGCGGTGATTGGTTGCAGCGCCAGCTGGTAATGCTTGTGCGAAGCTAGGCGGTAGTGGTCGGTAGCGGCGCCAGCTGACGGCGGTAGCGGTCGTGTCGACAACTATCAGAGACGGCGGCGGCTGTCGACGCTGACGGCGGTAGCGGTCGTGTCGACAACTATCAGAGACGGCGGCGGCTGTCGACGCTGACGGCGCTACTGTCTACGCTAGCAGGGAGTGAATGCGGTGGCGATAGGAACAATTTAAGGACACTGATGCTTCGATAACAGTCAATAAACACCGAAGCGAAGAAATGGCGGGAGCATAATTTATAGCCGAAAGAAACTTCGCCTTCTTAAAAATGTAACCTGACGTGGACATAGTTGAACATAGTTGAAGTGGACATAGTCGAAGATATATTGCTGACGGATATGCGGTACTTGTGTTGCAGATAATGGATATGATGCTGCAGCCGCGACAGCCGTTCGACCCGGCCCAGTACCGGTACAGAGGCCCATCCCACCAGCCGCGGCTACCTATCACACGGTCGCAGGTACGCGTGAAACGCTCGGTCGGTGCCGGTACCGAACCTCCCCCCCCCCCCACCCCATCAATCACGGCACATCACGCCTTGAGGTGCCAAGTCCGACCAGCCGGTGTCGTGACGAAGCCTCCAATAATGCCCGTCATCGAGCAGCGGACAACAGTTACTCCCATGCGATATCTCTAACGTTAGGCAGACTCTCTAACGTTACAACATGGCGATCATTGTTTGTGCGGTGCGTCCATCAAGCCTGCAGTCCTTCGACTCTGTCTTCGGTGGTCGGCTGATCCACGCGCTTCAGTGATACATTGTTCATGAAATAGGGTGGAATACAATACTTTCTGAACCCCGAATCGACATCCCTTCCAAATATGTATAGACATCGTGCTCAAGGACACCGCTTCCATGACACATTTCGACATCCTACTATATTTGTTGCGACATCTCGCACCTCACAAGAACCAATATTTTAACCCTGACATGCTTTCTGCGGTGTCCTGCTTTCGGATACTGCAGAAATGCTTTCGGACTCCTTCCCCATTCTTTTCCCGCAGTCCATGCGCCCCACCCCATTCGTTTCCTGACGTGTATTTTTGTTCCGATTACCCGGGTCGTGTCGGTGGCCTGAACTCAGTGTTCTCCAGTTCATTTTAGGCTAGGTGTCCATGTAAGCAAAATCCAGGAATGCGGAAAAATGTAAAATGGTCCTACTTATACGTATATTTTGGAAAGCATAAATTGTTGAATCCCAACTAGAGCTGTTTAATTTACTTTTAGGAACTCTTTTCATATGTGAATACAATTACAGGAAAACATTTTTGGAATGCAATATCTACAGCTAAGAAAACCTTCGTGCATCCTGCAGGAGCCTATCCCCTAGCATGTACATAAATGGTGAGTAGCTTGGTATCAGGATTTAGAAAAGATATCGAAAGTAATGTAAGAAAAAGCTGTGTTAGGTGTCAGTTTGCACCCAACTGCAGGAATTTGACGACCCTGTCTGTACTCCGTGTCTCTCATCTGACACCGACCTGCGCGTAATTGTGACTCGCAGTTACCACTGATCACCAGTACTTCAGTAGCTTTATCCGACCATGACCCAGAGGCGCCAGCGACTGCTGACTCGTTAACGACCTGACTTGACCTGACCTGACCTGACCTGAACCACAGGCCTCAGTGAAGCGTTGGCGCGTCGGTGACCTGACCGGACGCGGCTGCCGATCCACAGGCGCCGGCGATGAGACGCACGGCGCTAATCTGATCTGATCTGACCTGTGATGACAGTCGCCGATGCCCACAAGCGCCACGGTGATCTGACCCAGTGTTAAAATAATGGGTTTTCGTTAGGTGTGAGATGCCGAATAGTGTACAGTGGGATGTCGAAATTTCACCATGGGAGCATGCCGTTTAATATATCGTTGAAGTGCTTCAAGCTCAATATTGGCTACACAATGCCGAATAGTGTACAGTGGGATGTCGAAATTTCACCATGGGAGCATGCCGTTTAATATATCGTTGAAGTGCTTCAAGCTCAATGTTGGCCCCACAGAATATTCCTAAGAGTATGCTTGTTTATTTTGGGAGATACCTAATATAGGGATATCTGTGCGATTACGATAGCGAAAACGCCGTACTATTAGCAAATGATATTGTATAACAGATCACATCGTGGGTAATCACTTTACCTGGAATTGTACCACGATATGTTTGTGCATTACAATCTGAAATGATGAGCATAAGCATAATAGTTAAAAAATAAATTATACCCGAGGTACTGTTAGACACGAGGCATGTGGATTTCATGAGCATACATCAAGCTGCACGATGTCGATACGTCTTTGGGAAGGATGTCTATTCAATGTCCAGAAAGTGGTATATTTCACCCTATTTCACGAACAAGATATCATGGACACTATGACCAACGCAGTCGATGCGCCCCTAGGCTCAAATAACCAACCAACGAAAAAGCTAGAATTGGTCTGACCTGACCTGGCCTGTGACCGCAGTCCCCGGTGACCACCGGCACGACAGTGATTGGTCTGATCTGACCTGATCTGTGATCACAGTATCTGGTGACCACAGGTACTTCGGTGATCTGACATGATCTGATCTGACCTGACCTGTGACCGTAGGCGCCGGCCACCACAGGTACGTCGTTGGACGCAAAATGACCACAGAAGTCGATGCGCCCTATAGCCCAAATAACTAACTAACCACAGGCACGTCGGTGGTCTGATCTGGCCTGGCTTTGACCTGTGACCGCAAGCGCCGGTGATCACAGGCACGACAGTGATCTGACCTGGCCTGACTTGGCACTGTGACCGCAGGCGCCGATGACCACGGGCGCGACAGTGATCTGACCTAATCTGACCTGACTTTTGATCACGGTCTCAGGTGACCACAGGCACGTCGGCGATCGACCTGACCTGACTTGGCACTGTGACCGCAGGCGCCGGTGACCACGGGCACGTCGGTGATCGGCCTGACGTTCGATGGCGGTGTGATGCTGGCCGCCGACAAGCTGGGCTCGTACGGCTCGCTGGCGCGCTACAAGGACATTGGCCGCCTGCTGCGCGTCAACGACCACGTGGTGCTCGGCTGCACGGGCGACTACGCCGACTTCCAGTTCCTCACCGACATCATCGACCAGAAGATGATCGACGAGGAGTGTCTGGAGGACGGCATGGCGACGCGCGCGCCGGCGATGCACTGCTGGCTGACGCGCGTGCTGTACAACCGACGCTCGCGCTTCGACCCGCTGTGGACGACGTTCGTGGTGGGCGGCCTGGACGCGGCCGGCAGCCCGTTCCTCGGCTTCGTCGACAAGCTGGGCACGGCGTACACGGCGCCGCAGGTGGCGTCCGGCTTCGGCGCGCACCTGGCCACGCCGCTGCTGCGCGAGCGCATGGACGGCGGCGCGGCGCTGACGCGGGCCGAGGCGCACGACCTGCTCGTCAAGTGCATGACGGTGTGCTTCTACCGCGACTGCCGCGCCTACCCGCGCTACCAGATCGCCACGCTGACCGCCGACGGCGTCACCATCGAGGACGGTCTCGAGGTGAAGGGCGACTGGCAGGTGGCGCACTTCAGTACGGAGCATTCGTAAGCTGGCGGCCGGCCGGCCGCCGCTCATCTGGGCTATTTTGTGTCGGTCGATGATTCTCTGGTTCAATACACTGCGAGTCCGTCTGCCGACTTAGCGACTGCGCAGGAGTGTGGCTGTGTCGAGTCGGGAGGATTCGCGGAACCTGTAGTAGTAATCTGGTCGGGAAGCGAGTCGTACTCGGGTGGTTGTGGTGGGGTACTAGCTTGTGCTGCGTCAAGCTGCGACTTAGCGACTGCGCAGGAGTGCGGCTGTGTCGAGTCGGGAGGATTCGCGGAACCTGTAGTAGTAATCTGGTCGGGAAGCGAGTCGTACTCGGGTGGTTGTGGTGGGGTACTAGCTTGTGCTGCGTCAAAACCATGACTAAATCAGAATCTTTGGGTCTTGCGCGACGCACTCAATTGCTGCGTCATGCGTTGTCACCACGTCTCACGCCGGCCGGTCTCGGGTGGACTTCGTAATCCCGCCAGTGGTGGAATTCGAACCGACGATTTTGCGATCAGACGTCCGGTGTCCTACCGACTAGGCCATCGTGGATTCAAATCATGGCCAATTTATACAGTGAGGTCCATCAGTAGTCGCCGGTGGAGCTGTGGCTCAGTAAACACATTTCCAATATGTATTTACGCTGCACGCTCGGTTCACGCGCCAAACTGAACACCTGTTGCCCCTAGTATCCTCCATGAACCCGGAAACCGGGATACCTCCACTGTCCCTCGAGCTCCGAGGTCACAGTCGACCTTCGGCCCTCCCAGGTCATCTATGCTCACACAACGCACACCAGCGAGCGAAATCCGATGACCGCGAGCTCTTCGCTTGTCGCAGGTCCGCATGGTGCTTCTTCCTGTCTGAGTCCGTGCTGACATCACAGTTGTTGGTTCAGTTCCTTGAACCCCAAGTCTGGCGCGTGCCTGCTTTCGCCTGGGTGCCGTTCGTGCGAGTGCACTCGGCAGCACTCGTTCGTGCCAGTGTGAGTGCGAGTGCTGCTGTCGTTTAGCGCGACTGCCACCAGAGGCGCCACCGTCGCCGGCGGCTGGTGAAGCACTTCGGCCTCAGTTTTGTCTGCTGTAGTCATATGATCCTGAACGTCTGCCACTCCGCCCTGCCACTCCACCTGCCAGACATTGAAGAACTTCTCTTCGATGTGATGCTGTCATGAGGTTACCAAATGACTGATGTACCGGTGCTGGCCCAGCAGTACTGGCTGACGTGGCCGGTGCTGGCCCAGCAGTGCTGACTGATGTGGCCGGTGCTGACCCAGCAGTACTGACTGATGTACCGGTGCTGGCCCAGCAGTACCGACTGATGTGGCCGGTGCTGACCCAGCAGTACTGACTGATGTTGCCGGTGCTGACCCAGCAGTACTGACGGATGTGGCCGGTGCTGGCCCAGCAGTACTGGCTGACGTGGCCGGTGCTGGCCCAGCAGTGCTGACTGATGTGGCCGGTGCTGACCCAGCAGTACCGACTGATGTGGCGGGTGCTGGCCCAGCAGTACTGACGGATGTGACCGGTGCTGGCCCAACAGTACCGACTGATGTGGCCGGTGCTGACCCAGCAGTACTGATGGAAGTGGCCGGTGCTGACTCAGCAGTACTGGCTGACGTGGCCGGTGCTGGCCCAGCAGTGCTGACTGATGTGGCCGGTGCTGACCCAGCAGTACCGACTGATGTGGCGGGTGCTGGCCCAGCAGTACTGACGGAAGTGGCCGGTGCTGACCCAGCAGTACTGACTGATGTGGCCGGTGCTGACCCAGCAGTGCTGACTGATGTGGCCGGTGCTGACCCAGCAGTACCGACTGATGTGGCCGGTGCTGACCCAGCAGTACCGACTGATGTGGCCGGTGCTGACCCAGCAGTATTGAATGATGTGGCCGGTGCTGACCCAGCAATATTGAAGCAATAGCGTTTATTCAAAAAGTATGGAGCCAGTTGCCATGGCTACCACATATGTTGCTACTGGTACCCCCTTTTCGCGGGAAAAACAAGCTCAAGTCCTTTCGACGCGCGGCTGCGGACTGGTGGCGATGTGGCACATTTTTGGAGCGAAAGTAAAATTTCAACGTCTGTGCTTCACCTTTTTTTTTTCTCGCCCACTTGCTAAAATGTTATGTGCCTGCCAGTATCACCATGGTCTCTCATCTTTACAACCGTGAAATGCTTTCATCATTTGTCGCTACATTGTGCTCGAAATGTTGCATAACATGTTGCACAGCCTATACCAAGAAACCTGCGGGGTAAATTGATGCAGCCTGCATCAGCTTAATCAGTCTGTTTCAACATCAGCCTGCATAAACGTTTTGTGGACTGGTAATGAAATCAAAGAAACACATAATTGCCAATTTGTATCGAAGTTTTTACTGGAACTGTTTCAAGATGATTTTTTCAATATTTCTATGGACATTTCTCACCCGACGGAAAAGACAGAACGAAGGGAGAGGTGTTACTATGGAAGGAATGTTTGCGCCTTCCATATATGGCATAAACCATGAGCTATGGTCAGCCAGGACTCAAACAAATAATACTGTAAGCGTGAAAGTGGACCTTTCAATCGGCGTAAATTAATGCCACCTACAGATAACATTTTATGTAACCTACGTTTAATGAACTTAACCCTTCGTCAGGAACAGCTTACCCCTATATCGGGGTAAGTTGCTGGACCGGTAGTTGCGCGATATTTTGCTCTGGTGGAAAGCCCAGAGTATGCCACGAAAAATAGTTATTGGGGATGATGCTATGTTCAGGCTTGGCGTAGGTGTATCTATCTCCTCGCTGCTCTTCCAAAGTGATGAGTTATTTTGAGTTTCGCCAAAACTGTATCAACTAGACCCGGTCTCCCCTACTGACTGATGTGGCCGGTGCTGACCCAGCATTACTGACGGATGTGGCCCGTGCTGACCCAGCAGTACTGACGGATGTGACTAGCATGTGTTGCCAATTAACTTCTGAATTTGGTTAGCTGAAAAAAGTTTGTATGTTGACATACCCCCCAAAACCATAAACACATGAAAACATAAGACATAACATAAACAAAACAAACACATGAACGAACATAAGTGAACAGGAACTTTACGCCCCGGGCCGACAGTTGTGCGTGGTACACCGGCCTGGAACCTGGCGGTTGGACTGGGAAGTCAATCGGGACCGGGAAGCTATCGATTGAAATTGTTGTTTTCCGAATCATCACGCAAAAAGGTGTAGCTATCCTGTTCTGTCTTATGTCTGGTATGAGTGCTACGCTCATGGTAAGTGTGTGGTTTGTGGTTTAGAAGCACTCCCATGAAGCCTCGGAAGTTGTCTCAACCACCATAATACTGCAATCTGAACACGTCTGCAGTCTATACGCATGCAAATATTTACCCCATGAATACGGGTTCTTAAAAGTACCAAAGCAGAACTGTTTTGCGAGTTCTTGTGCTGCTCATAATAATCGCCTCAGTCTATCCATGCAGACAGCATGGATACGCATGCTATATGTATGCATGTTTGCAGTTAAGCAAACGCTGAAGGTTTCATTCAAATATCTTTATCCGTTAAAGCGTGACGACTGTTTGAACTTTTTTTTGGAGGTGACATCACTTAACCTTGACTAACTCGTTTATCGTTAATGACCTAATCTCAAAATGATCACACAACATGCCAAATTGATGTGGAAAAGGTGTGTCAAATTTCGGCGTGCTGCCGCGCGCCGTTCTTTCCCTATCCGCGGGAGACCTCGGGGGGGGGGCATATTAACCCCCGAGAGAGAGAGAGAGAGAGAGGGGCAGGTTGATATAATTTCCGAGATAGCGAAGATATGGAAATGATCATGGTAATGTTTGACATATATGGGTTTATGCAATTCAGAGCCACCACCACTAAGATACCGACCTTCCAAAACACCATTATCAGGCGACCCCTTCAAAAGTCCCCGGGCTATGACTACTGACCTCTGCTCTGAGGAACCTAATCATCGTGCAGATGTATTCTACTCGTGTGATATCCCTATGCACGTACTTTGACAAAAGCCTCGAACTGTAGCGTGCTATTTTCACCCCTTCAGTGGTCGATTTGTCGTGGAATGTATCGCCTGTCACGAAGCACACCGCATTTCGTTGGTAGCACAATGCTGGTGAATCCTTGTCCGTTAAAATATTTATTTCGGGATGTCACTTGCCTGTCTCTCTGATAACACCATTTCGTTTCCGATCGGAACAATTCGTGGCGGCATCAAAGAAAACACTTTTATCACACCCTCTCCAGTCCAAGTCGGAAATACTATTCAAGCAATCC
Source organism: Ashinkailepas kermadecensis (assembly GCA_034440615.1). NCBI lineage: Eukaryota > Metazoa > Arthropoda > Thecostraca > Neolepadidae > Ashinkailepas > Ashinkailepas kermadecensis. The sequence continues at coordinate 71,926 of JAOTOM010002258.1, read as the reverse complement.
TGGTAGCTTAGTTGGTTAGGGCACTGGCATGCATGGGTATCCCCTGTACTGGCAAGACATGGTTCGAGTCGCTTCACTCGCTCGCATTTAGCCCCCGACTGGGATGGTCAGTTAACAATTGGTCCGATAAGGCGACACGGCCGCTGCCGGGGCGGCCGTGTCGGTTCATTGACGGCACGTTAAACTCACCGTCAAGATTCTGCCGTTGAACTGGAATTCACGGATCGGGTGGTGAAACCAGGGTTCACGCAACAAGTTCTGCTTAGCATAGGACACTGATCCATGAAGCCGCTCCAAGACAAATTCGGATACACTTTATATTTCTTTTTTAATCCTGCGGCTAGCCGTCGGCCGACGGTGTCGATCTCGAGGACATGTGATCGGCGTCGTCTCAGCGTTTGGACACGCATCGCGCCTCAGCCGCCATCCTTTCCACATACGTGCTGGAATATCCGTCAGATGAGGAAGATCGCCGGCTATCACCATTGCTGACATTTAGACTAAAATACTACCAAGCATTTCTTTCGTTTTTTTACCTCGTTTTTTTGTTGTCGAAATGAGTACCCAAGTTGCACGTGTCATTCACAATTACGAACTGGCCGCCAGATGGCAGTGCAACCGAGTCATGAAGCTTTCAAGATGCAGGGACAGGCAGTTCCCGGCACATTTTTGTACTTGTGGTGTCGTACGGTCTTCGACATGGCGCAACCTAATGTCGTTATCAGGTTTAAATCTGCGGCTGACGCTGTACCCTGCTAACCATGTATGTAGACTTTCTAAAATTATAGGTGCGGGCAAGCCGAATGTTGAGTCCATTCCTACCGTGCATCACCATAGGCCTACAGTTAAATTGATAAATTATTAGTGCTGCTCTGGCAACACCAAAAGTACAAAAGTTTCACCCCTGAGCAGGGATGGAAATTTGGGCACTTTTAGCGCTTGGGCACTAGTCAGTTGGAAGTGAAGTACTACGGTAGTGATTCCGACCAACCAAATGGCTGTTGGTTCGGTGTGTGGTCTTAAGGAATGTACTGCGGAATGTGGAAATTCACATCGGAAGCAACGCTAGTGGTGGATTGCGCTGACGAGTTTTCAACGACAGGTCTGACACCGACGACAAACACAAAGACTGACATATTCAGGTCATCCACAATCAACCCGTGGCTATTACAGCCTATTGTCGAGCTTTAAAACAGATGTCACGGAAAAAAGGTCTGTCGCAGACACACATAAAAGCATATAACAATTCCTCATACCAGCGGCACGGAAAGAGGCAGCAAGTACGGTAAGTATGATAAGAAGTTAGCAAGTATGATGATAAATCAGCAAGTATGATAGAAGATCAGCGAATATGATAACAAAACAAAGTCCGGAAGTAGATCAGATCAATCTGACCGGTTCCATGCACAAATGCCGCCTGAGGCGGCGACCAAACGTGGGAACTCGCAGTTGCCTCAGTTCGTGTGGCAGTTCATTATACAGGGCAGGACCTCTTGAACAAAAACGGCGCCTGCCCATCTCTGTTCGCAACCAGGGGACGTATAGGTCCCGGTCCTGACGGGTGTGGCGGTCACGGTGGTCGGCGACTGTTGAGATGCTGCCGGCTAATGAAACCGGCTCCTGCAGTCGGTGCACCTTGTGAAGTAGGCACAGCGTGTGGTATGAGGCCAAGTTTTCAGCGCTTATCCAGCCAAAATGCTCTAACAGATCCGTGACATGTTCAAATTTAATTCGTCCGAAAATAACTTTTGCTCCATAGTTGATAATTTTTGGAATCCGAGACATATTCTTTTGGGTACTATTTCCGTACACCGAAATGCAGTACCGGATCTGAGAGAGGACCAAGGTATTGACGAGCACCGAGATGACAGCTGGTGGCAGGTGGCCTCTGAGATGCGATAGACCGGCCAAAGTTCCGAAACATCGTCTGGTGATAGTGGAAACATGCGAGTCCCAGCTGAGGGTGCGATCAAAAGTGGGCCCTATGTTTTTACTTTCGAACAGGGGAGCAATTATTGATCGCGAAACGTTACAGTGAAGTTAGGGAGATTGTGCAATTTTTTTTGGCTGCCAAAGACCATAAGCTGGGTTTTCTCCACATTTACTTTTAGACCGTTACCGCGGAACCAAACGTCCAGGGAGGCTAGGACGTGTTCCAACTCGGCAGCGACACTTTGGATGCGAGTTTTGTTTCCGGTGACCAAAATTTGTGTGTCATTTGTCATTTGTCCTTCAGCAAACAGACTGAGGTCGTTGGGGAATACACAGAAGAGCAAAGGACCGAGAGATGAGCCTTGAAAAACTCCGATGCTGGTTGAAAGTGACGCAGATTTTAAGCTGCGACCAAGACGGTCAGTGAGGCTGACACTCTGGGTATGATATCTTTCAGATAGGCCGAAAACCATGAAGTGTCAATACCGCGCTGGCTTAATTTAGTCGAGAGTTTTGAATGGTCTGTCACATCAAAGCATTTGCTCAAGTCCAGAAGGCAAAAGAGGGACTCACCACGATCATTGGCCGATTGGATCTGGTCGGATATGGATGTCAGCGCGGTCTCCGTTGAGTGACGGGGGCGGAAACCATGCTGGGTAGGAGAGAGGAGGTGGTTGTTGGATAGGTAAGCGTAGAGCTGCTGGTGGACTGCACGCTCCACAGTTTTGGCAATGATCAGGGACAATATAGATGGGCCGGTAGTTGAATGGGCTGGTAAGGTCACCGGATTTAAAGATGTGATAAACTATGGAGTGCTTCCAAGAGATGGGGACGTCGGCAGTGGTGAGGCTGGAGTTGACCAAATGCAGAAGGACACTTCCAATGACGTCAAAACTCAGCCGGATCATACCCACGCTGATGCCGTCCCCCCGCAGGCGGACGGGCTGTTCATGCCGAACACGATGGCGCGCAGCTCGGAGAGGGACAGTGGCACAAGGCAGAGTGCACAGGCACCCACTCGCTGCAAACGACAGGCCAGGCTCGGGGAGACATCCTGACCAGCAACCTCGCCAGCAATGCGTGGTCCAACTCCAACAAAATAATCGTTTAGCTGGTCAAGCGTTGCGTCAGGAGCCCTACGATGGCACTTGGCATCGCCCATGGTGAACCGAATGCACCGCCATACGCCCCTCGTCCGCTCTCCTGGATACACCTCTGCACATCGTCAAGGGTGTCGCGTCGAAGGGCAGAGCGTACCTGCCTGTTAAGCTCGCTGTAGAGCCGTAACCTGAGTAACGCAGCGCCTCCCGGCGGAAGGCCATGATATCTCTGGTTCTGTCAGACAACGCTGGGGCGCTAGGGTTTCGAATGCGCAACGGTCTAACTGGAGCGTGTCGGTCAAAAATCGGCAAAAAGCGACACAGGAAAGCGTTCCACTTCAACGTGACTGTCTGTAAATACAACTTTTTCCACAATTCCATACACATCAAGTCACGATACAAAGCAGTTTGGTCAATCCAGCGCAAGCTACGAGATTGCACGGTGCGACACACAGGACGGCAACGAGGAACATCGATAAAAACGCGAACAAATTTGTGCGGGCTAAAATGGCAAAATCGCGAACCACAGCGTGTGACAAGAAGACGACAATTCGCTATGAAAACATCCAGTAGGGAACCGCTTGAATAAGTAGGTGTAGTTACAAATTGATACAGCGTGTATTCAGACAACAAATTGTTCAACATATTTTTCGCGGAGTCACCATCAGACTTTGTAAGATCGCAATTTAGGTCGCCGCAGATGATCACTTTACACGAAGGGTGATCAATGCAAAGCCGTTCGTATTGGGACTCGAACGACCACCATCCGCTCCATACTTGTTTTCTCATGTGATGGACCGGAGAAGAAGGCAGCATGTGCGCTCGTCGCCGGCACGGCCGGCGGGTTTGGTTTGGCCGTGCGCCCAGCCACGTGACCTGTGCAGCTGTCACTCACAGCAGCAACGCCCTGAATACGATCCGGCACTGAGGGAGCAGTGTCTCAACTGCGGTCATACCATAGCCAAGTCAAACTCGGCTGTCACTCACACCCGCAGCAACGCTCCGAATACGATTCGGCACTGAGGGAGCAGTGTCTCAACTGCGGTCATACCATAGCCAAGTCAAACTCGGCTGTCACCCACACCCACAGTAACGCTCTGAATACGATCCGGCACTGAGGCGGTTAACCAAACCCAACAAACCTTTTTCCCCCACACCTACAGTAACGCTCTAAGCAGGAGAGTGTCTCAACTGCGGTCATACCATAGCCAAGTCAAACTCGTCTGTCACCCACACCTACAGTAACGCTCTGAATACGATCCGGCACTGAGGGAGCAGTGTTCCAACTGTGGTCATGCCACAGCTACGTCAAACTCGGCTGCTTCCACGCAACCTGTCATCCCTTAGTCATCCGCAACTAGTTGGCCCTTCATCCCTCACCCGCAGTGGGGCAGTTTCTTATCCGGCACAGAGTGGGGCCAATTTGGCCCTCCTCCCATTAACTTTTGTTCTAGATCAGGCAGAGAGATGCGGTAATGTGCATGCCGTAGTCCCATTCCTGGACGCTACTCGAGACATTCTTGTCGAGCTTCTTGGGATGACCATCCGGGTCAGGTCAAATAGGTTGGTGTCAGGCTCCTTGAGCCATCCGGTCATCATCGTCGTCGTCGCTTTCAGGCACCCGGTCATGAAACAAATGTGAGTTCGCGATTTCATATCAATGACATGCACACCGAAGGCGTGATCTAATATCATGTTTATATCCAGGTCAAGGTCATCGATGAGGTCAATCTCAAGTACGAGGAATTATGTGATAAACTGTTGATGTTAATGGTTTTCGGAGGAGTTTGTGCTCAAGGAAAGGTAATGGGTACTACCAATACAAATGTTTTTAAGTCAATACAATTCCGCCTTTTTAAGTCTGCAAAGGAAAAGTATGCGTGCTGTTCGAACTTGCCCATAATTTCTGATTTTCCTACAAGTTCGCAAAAGGGCAATCAGAAATAGAAAGCATCGCGATCGTGCTTACATTGGGAGCGAAATTGGCGTGCAAAGTTATTCGAGTAATATCGGATCGATCCACGTTTATTTCTTCGTAGTCGGAGTTCCAGCTTCCAGGATATCCGTGATAAGTTTACCATTCGCACGTCACAGGCCATACTTCAGATAATTTTTTCTGACATTGACGTGGAACTTGGAACACTAGAGGATATGAATTACGGTTATGCTTATTTCGATTCTCACGTGTGCCGGTTAGTGACAATGTGATACATAGTAAAGCTTCGCGGAGTCTAAATTTTAGTCTGTCCTGGTGACTTGATTTCAGGTCAGTTTTTGTCTCACATTTGTTTCTTTGATCATTTGTTTATATCGATTGATCATGTGACTGCATATTCCTCGGTTCGTGCATCACTAAGATTACAATGTATGTCAAAAACCACGTTGAGATGAGGGCATGCCATAAACCTAACCTGCTCCAACCCGTGACCTTGATGGACTGTAACTCTACATTTTTCTCAATGGTGTTCAACAATTCTAGTAGGGCATTCCAAGTTTCGGAGGTATATTCCGAACGGTTTCCGAACGGTTTGGGTGCACTGTGAGGCCGTTGAAGTGTTAACATTTCGGATGACGCATTTGCTGCTTCGGAAAACCGCCGCGCATTCCGATAGCCTTGAGAGGCATATTCCGATAGTCTTGAGAGGTGAATTTCGATAGTCTTGAGAGGTGTATTCCGATAGCCTTGAGAGGTGTATTCCGATAGCTTTGAGAGGTGGCACCCATTTTGGAATTAGTACAGGTGATGGATTACTGCTAATGCATTAGCAAGCGTTGGTACTGCTCGAGCACTACCAAAAACCATTCGTGTCTGTTGAGACGCATAGTGCATAATCCCATCTGTTTGTACTGTGTAGTGGCACAGCCAGGATTCTCCTAGGGAGAATGTGTGTGTGCGACCAAAACAAAAAAACAAAACGTGGCGACCAAAACAAAACGTGATAAACAGAGAAGGCTTCCGGCGCGTGAATCGTGCCTAAAATTCGGGTTTTGGTGAAAATTTGTTTTCGGGTTTTAATTGGTTTTAGGGCCATGGCGAAAATTCCAAAACTTGTCGCTTTATCTAGTGCATTTTGGGTGCTAAAGGGCGGGGGAGCCCGGACCCACGGGCCCCCCTTAGTTGCGCCTCTGGTACTGTGTAGCCATGTTGCTTGACCTCACACCACCGCCGCGTCACATTGATCACTGTCATGTCGCGAACCAAACCGAAACCTGTGCAGGTACAAGTACAAGTACAAGTGCAGGTACAACAGGTACAACTGGCGCCGTCTGAACCACCAGTAGTTTCTGGCCGATGTTCGAGAAACTGATTGGCGAGCACTAGTTGTGAGAGAGGATGAGGGCGAACAGCAGTGGAGTTCGTTCTCAAATGAAATGAATCGCATGTTCAACATATGCCCCCTATTCGCGGATTTAGGATTCACAGACCGTTCCCGCCGCCTGCCAACGGTGACATGTTGAACCTAATGTACTGACGCAGGGAAGTGCTGAACAGCGTCGACATAGACACTTACATTTCATAAAAGTGTTCAAGTGACGATTTGAACACTGGTCAAACGTGCCATTAAAAAAGACATGTGCGATAACGTCACTGAGCGCATCATTACCTCGCAATCATCCACACTTTACCGATCATTACGTCCTGTCATAACGCCTAAGCTGGGGTCATCACTTAAGCCGTCCATGTGACTCCAGATGAGCCGAACAGGCATTTTTCATCTATTGGCACATGAACTTGAGGCGCTGTCAAGGCTGAGCATAATCGTCTAGTCTTCGGCATCTGAATGGCAGACTCCCACGTGGAAATGCTGCCGCCCTCATCATGACACCGGTGACGCTTGATCAGCCGAAGCGCGTCTGCTTTTTCCTGCCTAGCAAGGACTCTGGCTGAGAGGGTTATTTATCAGTCAGTATTTTAAGGGTTTGTTTTAATGTCATCGATCACCTTTTATTCGGTATCATTAATTCTTGCATAGCCACCGAGGCAGCGCCAGCTAGCTGGAAAAGTGCCATGGTCATTCCATTTCGCAAAAGAAACGACCGTTCCAAAGTATCACGGTTTCTGCTAATGACAACCGCTCTAATCATACACAAAATTGCAGGGAAGCTTGTGCACCAGCAGCTAACTGCCAATCTCAGTCACCATAAAATATTGAGTTCGGAACAGCACCGATTCATGGAGTGTTATTCTACTACCGCTGTCAATTAATATGTCACTGACGAAGTTATAAAAGGCACGGAGTGTTCAGAAAATTCGCAGCTAATCCTGCTCGACTTCAGTCGCTGTCTCTACATTCTAGACATCTACACTACTCATGAAACTTCGACAACTCCAAATTTCCACCGGATGGTTTAAGTTACCTCGAGGGCTACACAACCGGCCAAAGTCGGAAAATCACCATATAAGCCTCCAATTTGTCAATATTGGCACGCTCCAAGGAGCATGCTTAGGGCCTCTACTCGACAACATCCCATCAGTCATTCGTGGCTTCCTCGTCCTGACAGTGAGTTATGCTGACGACACACAAGTGGCGATCACTGGTCCAAGCAACAGACTCCCTGAGCTAAAGATAGCTTAAGGGGAGGTACTTGCAATGTGTACTTAGTTTCTCCAGCATGGCATACTGGTTAATGCTAGCAACGCCGAGCTACTGCTGGGCGGTGACCGTCGCCATCTAGCCTAAATGGAAGATCCACCATCGATCTCGGTCACGAACTAATCGCTACTGTTTTCTCTAAGAGTGTGAAAAATCTAGGCGTGATCATGGACCCATAATTATCGTGAGAAGAACACGATAATCATAGTACCGACCAATACCTTAGCATCCTAATAGCTTTTGTGCATGGTAAATATATCCTTTCTCCCAACGTCTTACCAAACACTGGGGGACTGGATGCATGTGCCACCTCACCCAGATGGAGATGTGGCGCCCTCCAGGACGTGCACGCCTCTTCGTTAGACTTCATGAGCGGACATAATACCGGTGGCGCCGTTCTGGTGGTGGGTTTGTGAAGGAACACCACCAGAGTGGGCTTGCTATGATCAATGCTATATTCTAGTTTATAGAGGAGGTGCAAGTACTTGCCAATGGCCAAATTTGAACAACATTGAAACAAGCTCTCTTATGATGTGTGGTTCGTGTTGTTATCAAATCATTTCACTCTGTCACTTTGTCCTCAAAGTCAAATGAAAGAAATTGGTCACTCAACTACTTGTAATAAAACGAGTCATGCATCTTCTGTGTGATGCGCTGACAATTTCCAATGTTCTTAACTAAACGCAAATCGGACGTGCTACATTTTTATGTCTTGAATAACTTCCATGAAGTTTTAACCCTGTCATTTTTGCACTCAATTATAGGATTTTCGTCCCAAAATACCACATTTTATTCCTTTTAATTGTGTGCAGGTGTTCTACATCAGCAAATTAATTTTCAATGGTCTCAAATAAACCGGCGTGAAATCAGCTACCTTCTCATGCTATACTCAACTACTTTTATATATATCTAACACTGTCATTTTTCACCTTTTGACATGAAGTTTTCCGGCATTATTGCGGTCCTGGCATGGCTCGATGCCCATAAAGCGCCGACATTGGCTGCCCAGAGGATCCGTCGGGACACCAAGCGACGACACGGCAAACAATAAAGTTCCAGCCTTGATCAATACCAAGCAACATCGGCTCTGCCACGCCAAAATTGTGTAGGAGAAATTCACGGTTGTAGATGCATTTTTTCCATTCAACGCATCTAAGCGTAGTATTCTTAAACAATATAGAGGGAACCTGTCGGCCTGAACTCCAATGGTGGCGGAAATCATGCCAGGCATATTGCCTATCGTTTGAAATATAACAATCTGCCTGTACACTTCGGCGTTCGGGCCCACTTCTTGCCCCGTCTTTCCTGTCATATCCTCACACTCCGTCTCGGGGGGGGGGGGGATGCAAATCCCCATCTAATCTCCAAAAAAAGCGTCGCACGAAAACGAAAGAGGTGTCATTGGAAAGCCCACGACGAGTTGAGCCAGACACCACCCCCAAAACTGTATCCCCCAACGTGACGTCACTAGGGGGGCCTGGGTTTTCACGACTTGCAGCATATTTTTGGCTCTGGCGAGTTCATTTTGGGAAGATTTGAAAACAATATTTGAATCAGAAAAAGAAGGCGAAATCGATCCCGGCCATAACATTTTTGCCCACACAAAAATCTTTTTTTTTGTTTTATTAAAACATTTTGAGTTTTCAATTAATTTTTTCCTTTTTCTAATGGGCAAAGCGGACCGAGAAATGTTGTTCGAAATCAACTTGCTCTCATAAAAGTGCTTACCTTAGCCAGAATATTCGATTTTAGCTCTCATGGGCAAATATGAAGACTAATAAGTAATCAAAACCGAAAAAAAATCCTCTGGTGCGTTTTATTTCGTCCCAAAAGGTAAGCAAACGCTGAAAGTTTCATTAAAATACCTTTATCCGTTAATGAGTGACAACAAGTTGAACTTTTCTGGAGATGACCTCACTTGACCTTGACTAACTCGTTGACCCTAGATGACCTGACCTAACATTTTTGACACAACATGCCAAATTGATGTGGGAAAAGGTATGCCAAATTTCGGCGCGCTGCCATGCACCGTTCTTTCACAATTCGCGGAAAACCTTAGGGAGGGTGGGGAGGGGACGCCTATCAACCTCCCACACCCCGAGACGGCGTGGGTTGACATTCAGGGATTGGTTCCGGGTCCGACCACCATTCATGGCGGTCGGTTGGCGGCGAGCCGCGGGCGACGCCGCCGGCTGCCCGCGCGCCAATGGTGTATGCTTGCCGGAATATAGTTCCAGAAAACTATCCGCAAGGTAGCAATATGTGCAATATATCAGTGCAAGTGGCAATGAAACTGAAATCTGAAGGTAAACCAACTTTAATCAATGCACTTCGCATCATATTTTATGGCTTACAGGGAAAGTACCCCGAGCAAAGTTCATAGGTCCGCCCCCGTTACGAAGGACACTCGACGCCCTCGTGTTGTCTCACCTCAAGTACTGTGTGCAGTAGCGACATGTAGGTAGGTACGACACGGCGTGTAGGTACAGTACGAAAGTGTACGGTAGCGACAACCGACCGTGCATTGGAAAATTGCAGAAAGTGTTCATCCTTTCCGAGAGGGTATCTCAGGTCGTCACGAATACGACCACATTCCTGATGGGACAGAACAGCTGGGATGGATTTGTGGACCTAAGTTTGTATCATATTTCGATTTGTGTCTCATCCTTGACCGACAGGCAAGCCCGCCGTCCAGCTTTCGGTCCGGACACACAGCTGCGAACATGTGGTCCGAGACACTAGGCGGTCACATGTGGTCCGAGACACTAGGCGGTCACATGTGGGCCGTGACACTAGGCGGTCACATGTGGTCCGAGACACCAGGCGGTCATATGTGGTCCGAGACACTAGGCGGTCACATGTGGTTCGTGGCACAAGGCGGTCACATGTGGTCCGAGACACCAGGCGGTTACATGTGGTCAGAGACACCAGGCGGTCACATGTGGTCCGAGACACGAGGCGGTCATATGTAGTCCGAGACACTAGGCGGTCACATATGGTCCGAGACACCAGGCGGTCACATGTGGTCCGAGACACTAGGCGGTCACCTGTGGTCCGAGACACAAGGCAGTCACATGTGGTCCGAGACACTAGGCGGTCACATATGGTCCGAGACACCAGGCGGTCACATGTGGTCCGAGACACTAGGCGGTCACCTGTGGTCCGAGACACAAGGCAGTCACATGTGGAGACACTAGGCGGTCACATATGGTCCGAGACACCAGGCGGTCACATGTGGTCCGAGACACTAGGCGGTAAAATGCGATCCGAAACACTAGGCAGTCACATGTGGTCCGAGACACTAGGCGATCATATGCACGTCATCTTTCGTGGCCTCGGCTCAGGAACAATCGTGGAAAGTAGCGATGCATGTATCGTGTGGTGTAGCTATACAATCGGCACGCCATACGTGGCGGTCTGTCCTACGTGTTACAACGACTGCTTATAGCCTATATCCGCAGTGCTATGCGTCATGATCGCTCTTCTCATCATGCATGGTGAATGTGGTGTGCAATGAGCAATGCACATGAGAAATGCGTGGTGTGTGTTTTTGTATGTATGTGTGTGTGTGTGCATTCGTGTTTGTGCTACGTATGTGTTGTGTGCATGCTTTGGCATCCACTTCACTATGCACTCTGTAATAGCGATGGTCGAAGAATAGCCCCAGGTTGTGGAGGGCTAATTCATACTTGCAGCGTGTGATACTGTCTTATCATTACACTACATTATATTATATATTATATGATATATGATATATAATTACATTATATTATATTATATATTATATGATATATGATATATAAGTACACTATATTATATTATATATTATATGATATATGATATATAATTACACTATATTATATTATTCTAATGACGTATAATAACTAAGTAACCAAATCGATCAAAGCGGCACTTGCTTTCCGCTTTCCATCCATGAACCATGCAGCAAATGCTGAAGTGTTCCGAAAAAATGGACACTACGTGGTCGAGGGCGGCCTCACGCTAGCTCCGCTTTTCGTACGATCTATCCGGGCTCGTCTAATGCGTTGCGAAAATAAGTCAGTCGAATTTAGTGTTGCAGACCCCGGAGGATGATGAACATGTGCTGATGCGTCTGAGAGTCCGCAGGTACCGCAGCATCTCTCTCTGTTGTCACATGGCCTGAGCATAGAGGCGGTGAAACATCTAGTCTCCAGGCTCCCTCATCAGTAAGTAGGGAAACTAAGCAAAGTTACTAATTAACGGAATTTGAACATCAAATGTGCTTATCGTCGGCCGGTGCCAATAGTCGGTCGGTGCCAAATATCATATTTCGCATCGACCACGAGCGTCCAGCCCATATCACACACCGACCGCGAGCGTCCAGCCCACATCACACACCGACCACGAGCGTCCAGCCCATATCACACACCGACCGCGAGCGTCCAGCCCACATCACACACCGACCACGAGCGTCCAGCCCACATCACACACCGACCACGAGCGTCCAGCCCACATCACACACCGACCACGAACGTCCAGCCCATATCGCACACCGACCACGAGCGTCCAGCCCATATCGCACACCGACCACGAGCGTCCAGCCCATATCGCACACCGACCACGAGCGTCCAGCCCACATCACACACCGACCACGAGCGTCCAGCCCATATCGCACACCGACCCCGAACGTCCAGTTCATATCGCACACCGACCCCGAACGTCCAGCCCATATCGCACACCGACCCCGAACGTCCAGTTCATATCGCACACCGACCCCGAACGTCCAGCCCATATCGCACACCGACCACGAGCGTCCAGCCCACATCACACACCGACCACGAGCGTCCAGCCCACATCACACACCGACCACGAACGTCCAGCCCATATCGCACACCGACCACGAGCGTCCAGCCCATATCGCACACCGACCACGAGCGTCCAGCCCATATCACACACCGACCACGAGCGTCCAGCCCACATCACACACCGACCACGAGCGTCCAGCCCACATCACACACCGACCACGAGCGTCCAGCCCACATCACACACCGACCACGAGCGTCCAGCCCACATCACACACCGACCACGAACGTCCAGCCCATATCGCACACCGACCACGAGCGTCCAGCCCACATCACACACCGACCACGAGCGTCCAGCCCACATCACACACCGACCACGAACGTCCAGCCCATATCGCACACCGACCACGAGCGTCCAGCCCACATCACACACCGACCACGAGCGTCCAGCCCACATCACACACCGACCACGAGCGTCCAGCCCACATCACACACCGACCACGAGCGTCAGCCCACATCACACACCGACCACGAGCGTCAGCCCACATCACACCCGACCACGAACGTCCAGTCCATATCGCACACCGACCACGAGCGTCCAGCCCATATCGCACACCGACCACGAGCGTCCAGCTCATATCGCACACCGACCACGAGCGTCCAGCCCATATCGCACACCGACCCCGAATGTCCAGTTCATATCGCACACCGACCGACACATTGTGCTATTGTGGACGTTGTGAAGTAACGCTGGGGATGCCACGTCACCGTTCTGCCGCCCGCCGTGACGCGCAGGCGCCGTGTTACCCCGGCGGCCGCTCGCTCGCGCCTGCCTCCACCGTCACCACGCACCACACTTCACATCACTTTGTAGCCTGCGGCCGAGGGAACCCTCACAAACCCCCGCCGGGGGGGTTCCCCCCCCCCCCCTCGCGCCGGCTGAGACTGACCCCCGGCCGACCTGGAGCGTCACCGTCACACCAGCCACGAGGTGCCCCCCCGCCCCCACCTCGCGCCCGGCTGAGACTGACACCCGGCCGATTTGGAGCGTCACCGTCACACCCCCCAAAAGAGCCCCCCACCCCCACCGCCGCGTCGGCTGAGACTGACACCCGGCCGATTTGGAGCGTCACCGTCACACCAGCCGCGAGGTGCCACCGCTGCGCCGGCTGAGATTGACTCCCGGCCACGTATTGGCAATAAGTCAGACAGCGCTGCCCGCCGGCACGACAGTGCAGTGCCGGTTACGTGACGTATATTGGGCCTGAGGCTGGACGGGCTGGACGGGCTGGACGGGCTGGACGGGCTGGACGGGCTGGACGGGCTGGACGGGCTGGACGGGCTGGACGGGCTGGACGGGCTGGACGGGCTGGACGGGCTGGACGGGCTGGACGGGCTGGACGGGCCGGACGGGCTGGACGGGCCGGACGGGCTGGACGGGCCGGACGGGCTGGACGGGCCGGACGGGCTGGACGGGCTGGACGGGCTGGACGGGCCGGACGGGCTGGACGGGCTGGACGGGCTGGACGGGCTGGACGGGCCGGACGGGCTGGACGGGCTGGACGGGCCGGACGGGCTGGACGGGCCGGACGGGCTGGACGGGCTGGACGGGCTGGACGGGCTGGACGGGCCGGACGGGCTGGACGGGCTGGACGGGCTGGACGGGCTGGACGGGCCGGACGGGCTGGACGGGCTGGACGGGCTGGACGGGCTGGACGGGCTGGACGGGCTGGACGGGCTGGACGGGCTGGACGGGCTGGACGGGCTGGACGGGCTGGACGGGCTGGACGGGCCGGACGGGCTGGACGGGCCGGACGTTCGGCCGAGTCAGAGCGCCACTGCTGGTGGTCAGGGTGCTGGCGGGATGCGGAGTGACTGCTCGGACGCCATGTAACGCCCGACCAGCGGCTAGTTCCGTCAGAATGGTCCAATTTCCGGCTGACTCGCGCCACTGCTCTTGTCATCGCTGCGGGCACCACGACCCTGGAGCGACCCGGTGCAGTGTCATGCCACCAGCGGTACAGCGCAGTAACGTCTGCTCTGGTGCAGTATCGTGAGACCAGCGGTACACCACAGTAACGTCTTCTCTAGTGCAGTATCGTGCCACCAGCGGTACACCACAGTAAGGTCTGCTCTGGTGCAGTATCGTGCCACCAGCGGTACACCACAATAAGGTCTGCTCTGGTGCAGTATCGTGACACCAGCGGTACACCACAGTAAGGTCTGCTCTGGTGCAGTATCGTGACACCAGCGGTACACCACAGTAACGTCTGCTCCGGTGCAGTCCGTGCCACCAGTGGTACACCACAGTAACGTCTGCTCGGTGCAGTATCGTGACACCAGCGGTACACCACAGTAACGTCTGCTATGGTGCAGTATCGTGACACCAGCGGTACACCACAGTAACGTCTGCTCTGGTGCAGTATCGTGACACCAGCGGTACACCACAGTAACGTCTGCTCTGGTACAGTATCGTGACACCAGCGGTACACCACAGTAACGTCTGCTCTGGTGCAGTATCGTGACACCAGCGGTACAGCACAGTAACGTCTGCTCTGGTGCAGTATAGTGACACCAGCGGTACACCACAGTAACGTCTGCTCTGGTGCAGTATCGTGGAACCAGTGGTACCTCACACTCATGGGTGGAGTTGCAGTGTTAACAAGTGGTGCTTGAACACCACCTAAGGGTGGCTGAGCACCATATAGCTTTAAGAAATTCAACAGTAGTGTTCACGAGGACGTGTGGAAAACTATCGCAAATAAGCCACAAGACCTCTTGCGAAAAGCACGACCTGAAATTCTCGGAAGACTGGAAAACTCCACTGGTGTTCACAGTAACGTCTGCTATGGTACTGTCGCCGTTGTCCGTTTCGCTGGAGCTGCTCAAGGTTCACTGATTTATGGTGAGCTTGTCACTGATTATTTCTAGACGCCTTTCACCATGACTCGAATAGCTGGTGATACTTGTCACGTTTTGGAGACTGATCAGCCTGAACACCCTGGGATTGATCGAGGGTGGGTGCCTACAGATCGCTGAGGCGTCACTTCGGGACCATACATCTTGTTTCTACTTTTACTGAGTCTCTCTGGCATCTGAGAGGAAACTTTAACATTCAGGGGGCGCTGGACACCCGGGGATAGGTCTTGTAAGCTCGGAGAAGGGGCCCTGGAAACTCGGGAATGGAGAACCTGGAAATTCGGAGAGAGAGAGAGAGAGAGAGAGAGAGAGAGAGAGAGAGAGAGAGAGAGAGAGAGAGAGAGAGAGAGAGAGAGAGAGAGAAAAAAAAAAAAAAAAAAAAAAAAAAAAAAAAAAAAAAAAAAAAAAAAAAAAAAAAAAAAAAAAAAAAAAAAAAAAAAAAAAAAAAAAAAAAGAGAGAGAGAGAGAGAGAGAGAGAGGAAGACCATGCAAACTGATGGGATGGATCCTGGAAACTCGGGATGAGGAGGAGACTGACAACCCAGGGGACGCGGCAACACAGAGGACGCTAGAATGTCAGAGGACCTTGATCAGTCAGGAGTCACTGCTTATTCAGGAGGTCCTAGAACTTCCTGGAAGAAGGAAGGAAGAAAGCGAGGAGCTTAAAACGCATGGGTATTGGAACCTCCGGGGCCATGCCAACACAAGGTGCCCTGGAGCCCTAGAGGACCCGGGGCCCAGAAAGTGAGTGCATTGACAACTGAGCGGGACTGTCAAGTCATGGGACTCTAGGACCACGATGGGCCCTGCATATTCAGGGTCGCTGAAATCTCAGGATTGTCCTGAAACTTCCAAGGGCCATGGAACATCAGCTTGACTGACTACTCAGGGGTCTCTTTCAGCTGAGGGACCCCAGAATCTCCAAGGGGCACTGACATCTCAGGAGGTCATGCCGCTCAGCAGGACCTGTCAGTTCACGAGGCTCTGCGAACCCAGTATGCTTTGAAAACGCTGCTCTGCTGTGTACCGAATGATATACACCACAGTTCTGCTGTGTACCAAATGGCACAAACTGCTGTTCGCTGTGTACCGAAAGGTACACATCCCTTGTGTGCATCATTGGTGTGAACCAGACTCGGCAGCAGCGCCCATCTACATATCCAAGGGGCAGTGGAGGTCAAGCTCCTAGAAGTGGCATATCAAAAGGCAAATTAAGGAACAATCGGCAGGTTTCTCGGAATCGAGCCACCATTTATAACGGAAATAGTATTGTAGAAATTCCTGCATCCGCAGCTATTCAAATTCAGGGAAGATATCCTACCTGGATATTATGAATTTTTCTCCAAACAGGCAAAAGCGATCCTTTGGATTCTGCGATAGCGGCTCGGTGCAGCATAATTCAGTCAGGTTCGCAGGGGAGTTCAGCATGAATGTGCTCGATGCTGCTCCGCATTGCATGGGTGCTGCTCGGGATTGGCAGCGATACTAGCATACTGTGCCGCAATGCGAGAAGGTTATGCGGGCTAGCATATCCACCTGCGATTGACGGAGGATATTTTAGGGGTGTTTGCAGCCACCACAAGAGGCCTGCGTAACTGAGTATATGACGTCACTGGATCAGTCTTTTTACACCAAGTTAACAGAAAATGCACAACTGAAGTACTACAAAGGACAAAATAAGAAAGGACTAACATTTCCTATACTAGGAAAGGCATCGTACCAAGTCATTGTGTACCCTCATCATCCCCAAGTCCTGTGTCGACCCAGCATCAGTAGGATTTTTGCAGTCCGGCATTAGTAGGTCTTGCATGATTTGGCATCCCAAGGTCTCGGGTGATCGAACATCCCGAAGATTTAGGTCAGGCTAGGCTAAGTTGGTTATGTTTTGTTTGAAATATTTGAACTTCTTTTGCCAAGAATCAATATTATGGTACATGATGAGCTTAGATAATACAACCACATCAAATTATGTGTACGATTAGGTGCGATATCACACCTCCAGTGCATTTGACCACATTCTTGCCCTGCAAACATGACATTAATTTGCTGCTCTTGCTGTGCCGATGCTTCCTGATACTAAATACAGTCAGACCAATGTGGATGCACATACTATGTCATCGTAAAGCCCATTTGTGACGTTGATCAGGTACGGATGAGGGTGGAGGGTGGAAGGTGGAGGGGTGGGGAGCTGAGGGCACATGCTCCTCATGGAGAAGCAGCGCCTTGCTGACCGGAAAAAGCGCTCCCCGGGAGGCTCGATTGCACCCTCTCGCTCAAGGGGTTTTTCAGCCAAAGGCTCCCTTTGATACCTTTGAGAGGAAAAGGCACCGTACTGAGATAAAAACGCGCCCCTTCAGTATGCTCGAGGGCACATCCCTCACCCCACTTCATACATTTCCAGCTGAAGAGCTCCAACGGGAACACCGCACTGGCGCTTCTCCGAGGAAATGACTCCCCTCCAGACGAATGCCCCATGCAGATTCCTGTTTCCGCACCTGACGTGAATAACTGCCGCCTTTTCATTCAGCACCCACATACAAGGCGGTAACTCCTCAAAATCATCACCATGGACGGCACTTCCTAGAAGCAGACCAAAGTGATATTCAAAATTTGAAGTAAATAGGGGTGTCACTGCATGTATCAGGCATTCCTGATCATTACAATCACCGTCCATGCAACATCAGGATTTCCTCAGGAGATTCCATACGATTACATATGCCCTATCTCTCAAGACTTAGTTCAGCGGCTGCTTTGCCGCCGGGTTAAGCCGACTATCACCCTGCGCTTTCTACGTTGAATCAAAGTCATCATTATGATGCCGATAAAGCTGTAGTCATTTATTCGTCCAATCATTCACATAACTGCATTGATCTTTGGTGATAGGCTGATACACTCTGAAGTCGCATTAGGCTTGCCCATTACACCATGGTCATGCCAACAAATGCTATTGCTGGCAATCTGTTGTCTCCACATGGTGAAAGCCAGCAAATTGTCAACGATGGCCCCGTATGTGTAGCTTCTGGCTGGGGTCAACCCTGTCCGCCTCGCTCCTGGCTACTCCGGCCTCCACTTCTTCACCACAGACCATGGTCGGCCGCTCCTCGCTCCTGGCTACTCCGGCCTCCACTGCCTCACCACAGACCATGGTCGGCCGCTCCTCGCTCCTGGCTACTCTGGCCTCCACTGCCTCACCACAGACCATGGTCGGCCGCTCCTCGCTCCTGGCTACTCTGGTCTCCACTGCCTCACCACAGACCATGGTCGGCCGCTCCTCGCTCCTGGCTACTCCGGCCTCCACTGCCTCACCACAGACCATGGTCGGCCGCTCCTCGCTCCTGGCTACTCCGGCCTCCACTGCCTCACCACAGACCATGGTCGGCCGCTCCTCGCTCCTGGCTACTCCGGCCTCCACTGCCTCACCACAGACCATGGTCGGCCGCTCCTCGCTCCTGGCTACTCTGGCCTCCACTGCCTCACCACAGACCATGGTCGGCCGCTCCTCGCTCCTGGCTACTCCGGCCTCCACTGCCTCACCACAGACCATGGTCGGCCGCTCCTCGCTCCTGGCTACTCTGGCCTCCACTGCCTCACCACAGACCATGGTCGGCCGCTCCTCGCTCCTGGCTACTCTGGTCTCCACTGCCTCACCACAGACCATGGTCGGCCGCTCCTCGCTCCTGGCTACTCTGGCCTCCACTGCCTCACCACAGACCATGGTCGGCCGCTCCTCGCTCCTGGCTACTCCGGCCTCCACTGCCTCACCACAGACCATGGTCGGCCGCTCCTCGCTCCTGGCTACTCTGGTCTCCACTGCCTCACCACAGACCATGGTCGGCCGCTCCTCGCTCCTGGCTACTCCGGCCTCCACTGCCTCACCACAGACCATGGTCGGCCGCTCCTCGCTCCTGGCTACTCTGGCCTCCACTGCCTCACCACAGACCATGGTCGGCCGCTCCTCGCTCCTGGCTACTCTGGTCTCCACTGCCTCACCACAGACCATGGTCGGCCGCTCCTCGCTCCTGGCTACTCCGGCCTCCACTGCCTCACCACAGACCATGGTCGGCCGCTCCTCGCTCCTGGCTACTCCGGCCTCCACTGCCTCACCACAGACCATGGTCGGCCGCTCCTCGCTCCTGGCTACTCTGGCCTCCACTGCCTCACCACAGACCATGGTCGGCCGCTCCTCGCTCCTGGCTACTCCGGCCTCCACTGCCTCACCACAGACCATGGTCGGCCGCTCCTCGCTCCTGGCTACTCCGGCCTCCACTGCCTCACCACAGACCATGGTCGGCCGCTCCTCGCTCCTGGCTACTCCGGCCTCCACTGCCTCACCACAGACCATGGTCGGCCGCTCCTCGCTCCTGGCTACTCTGGTCTCCACTGCCTCACCACAGACCATGGTCGGCCGCTCCTCGCTCCTGGCTACTCTGGCCTCCACTGCCTCACCACAGACCATGGTCGGCCGCTCCTCGCTCCTGGCTACTCTGGTCTCCACTGCCTCACCACAGACCATGGTCGGCCGCTCCTCGCTCCTGGCTACTCTGGTCTCCACTGCCTCACCACAGACCATGGTCGGCCGCTCCTCGCTCCTGGCTACTCTGGTCTCCACTGCCTCACCACAGACCATGGTCGGCCGCTCCTCGCTCCTGGCTACTCTGGCCTCCACTGCCTCACCACAGACCATGGTCGGCCGCTCCTCGCTCCTGGCTACTCCGGCCTCCACTGCCTCACCACAGACCATGGTCGGCCGCTCCTCGCTCCTGGCTACTCTGGTCTCCACTGCCTCACCACAGACCATGGTCGGCCACTTCCGGTGGCTCAGACCGGCTCTGAACACTACCTGTTTCGGTTATGCTGGCCCATGCCACCTCTGGACACTACCTGCCTCGCTGATGCTGTCTCATGCCACCTCTAGCCATGCAGCTATGGGCGACTTAGGCATCCCATTAAGCGATACCTTGAATTGCGGCTGCTTTGCTGTCAAAAAGTAAGTCATGCTAATTATAATGATAATGGATATCCGATGGATGATGGATAATGTATCACTTATACCTGATAATGGAATGAAATGGATGATATTTCGGTAACGTGGATTTATCTGGCGGAGAACGATTGAGACGTGGATATAAGCGAGGCATGAGTGATGCACCTCCACATCAGGGAGAATGTACCGTTCCTCGGTATGTGCGGTTTTGTGTATGATGCTGTGCTACCAGTTTAGTATTAAGTAGAATAGAATAAGCTTATCCAATGACATTACAACGGAAAGCTGCGATTTAACCCACATTGGCGAGCTAGACTGGGGTGTCATGGAAATATAGCAAATGTATTCAAGAGTCGATGCATAGGTTCCAAATGGAACTCAAGAAAGAGATGCAGAACATCACATAAGAATTCAAAGACGTCAACAATGAGCTGGAACAACTGCAGGAGGAAAGCAAGCCACTACAAAGGGACCTAGCTGACAAAAGCAACCCTATATATGAAATAGAGCAGCACGCACGGAAGAACTCATTGACCCTGGATGGGGGTGGATTCCCATCGGTCTCACTTGGCACATAGGAGAAACCAAAGAAAACAAGAGACAACAAAAAGTAAGAGAAAGAGTAACTGAACGCAACGTCGTAGAGATGCCAACGCCTGAGGATGCCTCAGCATGCCAACGCCTGAGGCAGAAGAAGAGAGCAATTGTCACGAAACTCCGACAGAACCTCAGATATTTTTAATATAACGAAGAATGGCTCTTAGATGCTCCTGGGTTTTAGACATTGTGTGTAAATAAAATATATACACGACCTTCAATATACCAGGATGTGCTGAGTTGGCATCAAAAGTAACGATAAGGGTTGTACTTTATTGCTCTACGTTTCGGCCAGGGGCCATCGTCAGGAGTGATGAAAAAAGCTCAAGTTTAAACAATTGAAATAATCACGCGGGAAAAAAGCATGCAAAAAGACACGTGAAATGCAGAAAAGCCTCCTCAGTGGTGCAGACCCTCACAGAAACTCCAAACCAGAAACAAACTATGTCAAGAAGGAATCCTCTGAGGAAGCCCGAGCAGATGGTCCATATACATATCGATGCATACACTCACGCACATATATAGACATATATCGAATATAACGTGTAATACGTACTATATATAATGCAGAGGATATATATAGTATGTATGTATAACATAAATTACGAACAGTGCTTGCATATCTCAACATAAAACAAAAGTGACTAAGAGAAGAGTATTGCGTCATGCCTACTCGTAGCATATATCTAGGTATCTCTGATGTGGTTCATCACAACCTACTTTACACGATTTTGCTACTAATTGACATTCATTCAGAATAACAGTAGAACCTCCACCGAAGCAAGCTAAAAGGGAGACATTTGGGACATGGCTGGCATGCAGGATCTTGGAGACCTGTGGGAAAAAGCCTTGAAGTCACAGCCATGAAGTGTTGCCACGCGCGCCACGCGCGACTTCAGCCCCTTAAGATCTCGGAAACTACTCAAGCTAAAAGCGCAAAGTTTGGGGAGCTGATTAAGTCAGTAGTGAATTCGCATCAGAATGAATATCATGACGTTAGGTCAATGTCTTTAGG
>JAOTOM010002258.1:0-45000 GCA_034440615.1 Ashinkailepas kermadecensis | reverse complement strand
TGACACATCCACCATAGCATGACACATCCACCATAGTATGACACATCCACCATAGTATGACACATCCACACAGTATAACACATCCACCATAGTATGACACATCCACCATAGTATGACACATCCATCACAGTATGAAACATCCACCATAGTATGACACATCCACCATAGTATGACACATCCACCATAGTATGACACATCCACACAGTATAACACATCCACCATAGTATGACACATCCACCAAAGTATGACACATCCATCACAGTATGAAACATCCACCATAGTATGACACATCCACCATAGTATGCCACATCCATCACAGTATGACACATCCACCATAGTATGACACATCCACCATAGTATGACACATCCACACAGTATAACACATCCACCATAGTATGACACATCCACCATAGTATGACACATCCATCACAGTATGACACATCCACCATAGTATGACACATCCATCACAGTATGACACATTCATCACAGTATGACACATCCACCATAGTATGACACATCCACCATAGTATGACACATCCACCATAGTATGACACATCCATCACAGTATGACACATCCACCATAGTATGACACGTCACCACAGTATAACACATCCATCACAGTATGACACATCCACCATAGCATGACACGTCCAATATAGTATGACACATCCACCATAGTATAACACATCCACATAGCATGACACGTCCAATATAGTATGACACATCCACCATAGTATAATGTCCATGGGAACAGAACATCAAAAACTGCCCGGCGCTGGCACAGGTCGAGGCCTGAGACTGTATCGATTCTCCCGCCTGGGAGGGTCGTGTCGCCCGTCCAGACGAGGAAGCAGTACATCAACGGGCACGAGCTGAACGGCGTCACGCGGTGACCGATCAGGAGACCAAATATCAGCACCGAACAGGCCCGGCCCATGGTGGTTCATGTGACGACCGATCAGCAGACCAAATATCAGCACCGAACAGGCCCGGCCCATGGTGGTTCATGTGACGCTGCATCAGCAGACCAAATATCAGCACCGAACAGGCCCGGCCCATGGTGGTTCATGTGACGACCGATCAGCAGACCAAATATCAGCACCGAACAGGCCGGCCCATTGTGCTTCATGTGACGACCGATCAGGAGACCAAATATCAGCACCGAACAGGCCCGGCCCATGGTGGTTCATGTGACGCTGCATCACCACAGCAGGTTATTGTTCAACCGAACAGCCACTTCAATCTTGTCTTAATAACTTTCAGAAACACTTTACCCGGTATAAAATTATTCCGTCAGTCCCAGTTAGCCTCGTCACGGCTGCTGCCCGAACTGCGTCTCCAACGCCCAGCTGCCTCGGCTGACAACCACGGCGCGGTGCCATTTTAAGTGGGCTCTCGATTATGCACGCCACGTACCATGTCTGGCCTCACCCTGTCCAGGTGGATACGCATGGGCCTGCCCAGGAACAACTCAGCCGATGACTGTTCTGGAGTCGTGTGAGGTGGGTTCCGATACTGGAAAACGAACCGCGCCACCCGGGTCACTACCGAGCCTTCATCGTGCGAAACCCTCGCTTGAAGCTTTGCACACATGGCTCCGCTAACCCACTATATTTGGGAGCATTGGGAGCATACGGTGGTAGCAGCACGTAACTTTATGTCGTTCAACACCCATAGCTCCTTAGGTGTGATCCATGCAAAGCATGCCGCATTGCTCGAACACCCGAACACCCGAACACCCGAATACCCGAGGCAGTCTCGAGCTGCAAGCATCGTTCTCAGCTTGTCGTGCGTCACTGCCGTGGTTGCTTTAGTGGCAGGATATATGTCAAGTCATTGTGAATGCACATCCAGGATGATCAAGACCACGTGACCTTCTATTAGACCGCAGTAATCAACATGGACCCTGTGCCAGGGTTCCGTCTGTCATTCCCATGGGTGCATCGGCACGCTAGGCGACGGATTCTTCCGTTCGTTACATTCCTGACATCGTCTGACCATCTGTATGATATCATCACCCATGTGCGGTCACCACACGTACGCCCGGGCAAACGCCTTTGCGTACATGCAAGGCTCAGTTCATGGATGCCATTGAGGAAACGCTCAGGTGGCCGTTCGTCCATTCGCGATCTACACTGAAGCCGACGGCACAGGCTGCCCTTACGCTTCAGGCAGAACTTGTCAAACGCATCAAGTTGACAAATGCAAAGATGCGAAAAATTCACTACTTCACTGGCGGCTGTGTGGTCCAATTACAAATGGCTTTCACATCAGGAACCAGGCCATGCATAAAGATGTCTTCAGCATGGAATGTGAACGGCCATTCCGCATTTGTGTGCTGCTTGTCACGGAAAAGGACCTTATGACGGTACTGGCGGCACCGTCACAAGACTGACGGCACGCGCCAGCCAACAGCGACCCGAGACGGGTCGGATCAGCACGCCTCAGGCGATGTTCGAGTTCTGCAGTATCTCCATACAAGGCATGAGCAGTGGAAGTAAGATGTCACTGTGGAAATAATTTAGTCATGGTTTTGCTGAACTAAAACAGCTTTTGGACAGTAAATAATTGATTACTTGACACTGTTGCTCATGACGAGGATGTGCTTGTTGCCTACGGGTGTTCATTCCATCTACGTCACACAGAAGGACATCGCCGGAACCCTATACGGGCTGAAGGACAGGTTTGCTTCAGCCAGGTTCATGACAGGCACCAAAGGATTGGCCTTCAGACAGATTGACTAGACTACGCTTGCCGCACATGAGGCGTCATCTAGCTCGTCATGCAAAGAATTCCGGCCTGCTGGACTCTACATGTAAACGCTGTGTAGCAAGCAGTGCTTTCCGCGATAACTAATTTTCGGACCTGCGATAACGATAAAACGATAAGAAAGGTTTGCGATAACGATAAACGATAAACGATAAAAAATTTTCACAAAATTAACAGCGATAGCGATAAAACGATAACGATAATTGTTTTTTTTACAGCGATAACGTCCAGAATATACGCGATTTTCAGTGGCACGGAGTCCGCCCCTGACCTATTTTCACGTCCAAAATCAAGGTCCAAAACAGAGTACAAATAGCATTAGTGTTTACAAGAAATGGACGCGTACAGATGCTGGTGTTGCATACCTGGCACCATGCAAACCCCAGCTGCCATGCAGCCCCGTCGCTGAGGGGCACTGATTCCGACTCACCAAGATGACCAAGCGCCGCAAAAGCGCAGTACACTCAGCGGCCGCTTGTACACTCAGCGCCGTGGAGGCATTCAGTCCGCCGCTTTGTTGGATGATGGTTCGGTGCTTGAGACATCTGGCCCAGCTACAGACCAATTATAGGCTACTTTAACACATTGTCTTCAATAGGTACCTACTTATTGTATATCCCAATATTCGCCAATGTCCAAGACAACGCTTAGCACAGTGGAAGTACATATATTCTGTCACTCCGTAAGTACCGACATACCGGCAGAAGTAATTATATTTTCGACGCAACCACTTTCGATAAACCCTCGTACGTCATGCGTAACGTCGTCTGTTTTGCGGCGCGAGGAATATGCTTTTGACAAACCCTCGTATGTCCATCGTCCCTACCAGTTCTTAAAGGTTTTATGTAAATAAGCCTCAATCAATAACTACAAAATCTTATTTCAAATTCTTTATACTTAGTAAACAATTTTATTTTCAAACGATAATGAAATAATAAAATTATCTCAATTATGATTAACTTTGAAGATAGGCTAATATTAACTTGAAGATATGCATAGTTGCCAGATATGCGGGAGTGTAGAACAATGCCAGTTCTTAAAGGTTTTTTGAAAATAAGCCTCAATCAATAACTACATGTTATTTCAAGTTCTTTACACTGAGTACAGAATGCTATTTTCAAATGATAATGAAATAATCCAATTATCTCAATGACGATTAACTTTGAAAATAGGCTTATTTTAACCTGAAGATTTGGATAGTTGCCAGATATGCGGGAGTGGACCCCCTGTGACTGACCTCTGCCCGGCCCGCCGCGCAAATTTATACCACCCGTCGGCCGTCTGACAGATCTGTACACTTAGCAGATGGCAACAGGTTGCGCACACACACTGTCGCGCGGCATACACTGTCGATCGTCTTCCATTTTTCCATCATCCCGTTTTACATTTTATCGTTTATCGTTCATAATTTTTGGAACTTGCGATAAGTGGATGAGCGATAATTTTGAAAATTTAGCGATAAACGATAACGATAACCGATTTACTTAACAGCGATAATTATCGTTTATCGTTTATCGCTCATCCTATCGCATGCGGAAACCACTGGTAGCAAGTGTATGCGTCATAAATCAAAGTATGTACCAATATGACGAAGTACCATGGCTGGACGCTGTTTAGGATCAATTCGCGCCATACATTGTGTACCATACAGAGGTGTCATTTTATATACTTTTGAAGGGGCAAGTTCCCTGAATGCTGGATTTGCCGCCAATAATTTCAGCTTTTAACATGGGGCGCTATGGGGTGTTCTCACCAATATATTTGCCCCTCATTGCTCTTATTTTATTGTGCCTTATTTTATAATAAGTTTCCGAAATCAATGACCTTGGCATCGTTGCTATTTCGGACCTAGGGAACACATTACATGCTTTGCAGAGTGAAAAAAACAAACACTTGCTTGCAGCTTGCGCGTTCCTGCCGCTGACGCGCTGCTTGGAATTAAGTGTATTATTCGAAGAAGATGATGGAAACAATTTGCAAAGCTGGACCAAGGAGGTATCTAATGTTTTTAAAAATAATATCCTGTAGCTGTGCTCCAAGTACTCCCAACATTCAACAGGACTGGATATGAGGATACCACTGAACCTGCAGAAGCGATACACAAAGCAAATGTTAAGTCATTCTCTCGCCAGTGCCAAAAGTAGGCGACGAGCACCCGCGACCTACCGGCATACATCATACTCCGAGGAGGACAAACATGGCACCGGCATACATCATACCCCGAGGAGGACAAACATGGCACCGGCATACATCATACCCCGAGGAGGACAAACATGGCACCGGCATACATCATACCCCGAGGAGGACAAACATGGCACCGGCATACATCATACCCCGAGGAGGACAAATATGGCAGCAGTCAGGACGCCAGCGGCATCGGCCAAAGATCACAGGCAGCCGACGACGGCGGAGCGGATGGGGGGGGGACGCTGCTCCTGGCGGGGAATCGCTCTGTCCTGCCCTCAGACCGGTCGGTGGTAGACCCTCGGACCGGTCGGTGGTAGACCCTCAGACCGGTCGGTGGTAGACCCTCAGACCGGTCGGTGGTAGACCCTCAGACCGGTCGGTGGTAGACCCTCGGACCGGTCGGTGGTAGACCCTCAGACCGGTCGGTGGTAGACCCTCGGACCGGTCGGTGGTAGACCCTCAGACCGGTCGGTGGTAGACCCTCAGACCGGTCGATGGTAGACCCTCGGACCGGTCGGTGGTAGACCCTCAGACCGGTCGGTGGTAGACCCTCAGACCGGTCGGTGGTAGACCCTCGGACCGGTCGGTGGTAGACCCTCGGACCGGTCGGTGGTAGACCCTCGGACCGGTCGGTGGTAGACCCTCAGACCGGTCGGTGGTAGACAGTGTTGCACTTGGAAGCCCAAGATAAGGTGATCACCACAGGGATATGGAGGGTGGTGGAATACAAATATCAGAGTTGGACCGGAGTCGAAGCACTCATTTGTTCGTGAAACATAGACGGTATAACACATCGTATTTTTCCGACCCGAATTGTTAACTACAATAATGTTCCAGAGTTGCGCATGGCGAATTGCTCCCAATAACCTACCAACTGGTGTTTTCAGATTGTGAATATGCACTATAGTTCAGAAGATATATATCTATAATCTAGCACAGTTGCATCATGCCTTCATGTTTTGACGTCACTGTTGTCGAGAACGATCAGTAACACGGATCCGTTGACTTCAGATTCGCTTTTAGGACACGAGAGAACCACACAGACAGTGTCGAAAAAATTTGCTGGGGTGGTGTGGAAAATTGCATTTCTACTAGTTGAGTTGGCGTGGAATGACCCATATATATATATATATATATATACATATGCATGAGATTGAGAGAGAGAGAGAGAGAGAGAGAGAGAGAGAGAGAGAGAGAGAGAGAGAGAGAGAGAGAGAGAGAGAGAGAGAGAGAGAGAGAGAGGGAGAGAGAGATGACATGGTAGATAAAGGGGATGGATAAGGGTAGGACTGTTTGTAAGGTGGTGGGTACAAACAGGAGCTGGTAGAAGGTGGGGTTGTGCTTGTGAGGGGGTAGTGATGTCTGCCGGAAGAAGGTGTTGTGTTAAACCTCGGGGGTCTTTTTGCGCTCCCCTAATACTTTTTTTTCACGAAAGTCGGCAGCGCTCTGCCCCGAAAAATTCAGTACGTTTTCTGTGATCATTCGGGTGTCTGAAGTGAAAATTTCAACCTGAGAACATGCCAAGGCATTGACTTAGCTCAGATCAAAAAGGACTACAGACAAAAGTGTTTGAGGATCATGCACATGAAGAGATATCGAAATCAAACTTGCTACGTCAGTGCAACTGGTTAGTGCCTTCAAAACATATATCTCGGATTTTGTTTCAGGTCAGGTCAGTGACGGCCAATTTCAAATTCTTCAGGTCATTGACGGTCACGACCAATTTGGTCAATTGTGGGATAATTTTCATGTTGTTGTAATATGTATATTCTTCAACATCACTTGTACCTTGGTATGCATGCAGAAACAGCAGTAGAAGTTCATTATCCAATTTGCTTGACCTCCGTCAAATAGCCTGAGATCGGGTCACGTTAAAGTGCGCATTGTGGGCTAGGCCAATTTAGACACTGCCGTTTTTATGGTTCATTTCTAGTTTGCATGGCCTAAATAGCGTGAAAGTTGCATTGCAAGACCTAAATTACCCTAACATGCAGATATAAAATATGTTTCATAAATAATAGTTTCACTAATTATAGTAAAATATGATAGACTAATAAGTACTTAAAGAATAAAAAGTGATAACATTTTCGGACCCTATTCATCGAGAGCTTTCCGATGGCATCCGGTTCGTCTTCGTGTAACGCCAAGTTTGGAAGTTAGATGGGGTCTTCAAGGGTCCCCGAGACGGGGCGTGAGGATCTAGCTGGAAACACCGGGACGTGCTACGTCGTGACACGACGGGTTAAACCGTGATTGAGGTACGGTGTGGGCAGGAAAGTCGCTTCGTGCACTTCTGAATGGTGAGTCATTACCCCCTCAGTAGCTCACTTGCCCATTCTGTTCTTCTGAATTTAGCACAAGCTCCTGTGAGCTCTCAATCAATGTCGTAGGATGTGGGCCGTGTGTGCGGGGATGTTTGCGGTGGATTTATGTGTGGGGCTTCGGTGCACGGACTCACACCTGTACCCGGACCCGGACCCGGGTCCATCGCCCTCGGGTCCGGACGGCACCGATGAAGCCGCTGAAGCCGAACCGCTGAAGCCGCTGAAGCCGAACCGCTGAAGCCGCTGAAGCCGAACCGCTGAAGCCGCTGAAGCCGAACCGCTGAAGCCGCTGAAGCCGAACCGCTGAAGCCGCTGAAGCCACTGAAGCCGTTGAAGCCGATGAAGCCGCTGAGGCCAATGCAGCCGATGAATCCGTTGAAGCCGCTGGAGCCGCTGAAGCCGCTGAAGCCGCTGAATCCACTGAAGCCGCTGAAGCCGCTGAATCCGATGAAGCCGCTGCAGCCGCTGAAGCCGCTGAAGCCGCTGAAGCCGCTGAATCCGATGAAGCCGCTGCAGCCGCTGAAGCCGCTGCAGCCGCTGCAGCCGCTGCAGCCGAGGTGGCCGGCCCGACCCTGCCCGGCGCGCGTCGACTGCGTGGGCGCGTTTCGCCGGCACGCCGCGCGGCGCCGCCACCAGCGGCCGCGCCAGGTCGGCGAGCTATTCTGGGCGGTCGTCTGCGACCACCAACCTGCAGTCTGACGACGGTGCAGACGAGGTCAGGTCGTGTCGAAGCGCCGCGCCGCCACCGCACCCCACCGGCCACAACATGTCTAGCTACAGCTACAAGGTGGAGCGCGAGACGACATCGCCGCGCGGCGGCACCTACTCGACCACCTACTCCACGCCGTCCTACTCGTCGCCGGTAAGCGGCGTGGCCGTGGCTTCGGCACGAGTCCGCTGGTGGCGTCCGGTGCTGACCTCACGCGAGTTCCCAGGTCAGGCGCCGCCGACGGTGGCGCCACACCGTCCGGCGGCGGCCGTCGTCATCTGACCGCCGGACAGACATCGCGGGAGGGCTGCACGCGCTGTGGCCGTGTGGCGAGTCGGTTGGTTGTTGCTCGACTTCACTGTGGTATTGTCGCATGCTGACGGTGGCCTCTTCCCACCTGGGCCTACCAGGCATGTTCTCCGAGCTCGTCATTCTGCTGCACTGGCATGTCGAGAAATTTTGACCGGTGGGGGTACTCGCCAAGGATACCATTTCCCCGAGGGATCGCCATTGATTGGGACACATTCCAGGGGGTGGAGGAGCACTGGAGAGGAGCCTCTTGCTGACAATGTCGGCAGCGGGAGGCGCTAGAGACTGCCGGAGGGGCGCCATCGGCTGAAAAATCCAGAGGCGGGAGGTGCAGCTGGAACTTGCCAATGGCGCACCCTCGTCCAATAAGGGGGCGTCGTTCTGCGATCAGGGGGCGTCGTTCTGCGATCAGGGGGCGTCGTTCTGCGATAACGCCCCCTGATTGGACCCTGGGGGCGTCGTTCTGCGGTACATCCTCATGAGCCATGGATGCATCCCATGTCCCCCTTTGGATCGGCCAGCGTTTGGCTGACCCTCGTGTTTTATTCATATAATAATACCCGACTATTCCAAAGTATTAAAGTAAGTAAATGGGCAGAAATGCTGCTTTCGGCAGAGTCGGAAATAGAATCCCATGTTGTCACACCGTAACTTATCGTGGAGTAAAACGCGGTAGTAAAACGCGAATTGCTTTGCTCGCATTCCGCACTGCCAATACCTACTCGGTACGTAGGCACGTCTCTGGATAAACGAGTCGAACATGCAAGACTTCACTCAATATAAAATGGTGTAGATGAAGAGATAGACATTCTAGGGCTCATAAGCTAAATGTAAGGCTCTGAGAGAATGAAGGCCCATGTTGGCATATACTCCGTGATGATGTAGGGGCACGTGGTTATGAAGGCATAGGTCTCTAAGAATGCTTTCGACCCGATGGGCTGTTCAAGTTTTTCTTCTTCTGATAGTTAAAGGAAGCGATGCTTCGCGTGCGCCTTCGCTTATAATCCGGTGCTCTTTGGTGGATACGGATGCTGTCCTGTGAGATTTCCCTTGCATTACTTGCACTTTTATGTTATTTTATTCAAAAATTGTGTTATATATTATTATATTTTATATTTTGTTCGTTTCATTCATTTCAGGTGAATAGCCACAATTCAGCCATATTTCTCACCTAACTAAACACAACTATTATTCTTCACCGATTTGCTCTTAAATCCTAGCCGATATATATTTTGTCATCAGAGCTGTATTTCAACACTTGGTCGCTACATTGTTCGGCGACGAAGGCTTCAAGTACTTCCGTCCCGTGCTCCGCCTTATCCCAGTAACGTTTGACGTTCTGCTCTATGCCGCTTTCTTATTCGCATTGCGAGTGCCTTCAGGCTGTGTGTATTTACCTGTTATATGTTCCTAATATATGTTAAGGTATTGCATATTTTTGCGTGATGTGTCTGGGTCGCATTCCTCTCCTGTGCTCACCTCTCGCACCCTTGCTGCGTGCTCTAGTTATCGGCTTCTGCTTTGCGGTCTCTGCGGTCTCTGCGGTCTCTGCTCTGCGGTCTCTGCTTCTGCCCTGCGGTCCGGACATATGCTCCAGCCCTGAATTCGCGCTCCGCACTGCTGTTCTGCGGCTCCCGTCTGCGACCATATATGCATTTGTCTGAGCATACATGGCTATTGTCTGAGCCAAGACTTGCGATCGCCCGAGGCCGCAGAGCACTGGCATACTCTGCATCTCGCTCATCAATCATAATGCAACGCATAGCCTGACATCGTAATTGTGCATGTGTATCAGCAATTGCCAGCGAGGTTCCTTCGAAGTTCCCGAGAGCAGCTGAGATGGTGTCCTTGAGCGGAAAATGTTACAATGTTGCGGAGCTCTGTGTTTACTTGTTTGTTCGTGATGCTTCGGTGTTTATATAATGCTAGTTATCACACATAATATCAGACTTGTCCGTACGTGCAATAGGTTTTCGTTTATGCACGGAAAAAACAGATAACTGAGGTATAAAACACACATTTCAAACGACGGCGATACACATGTTCTGCTCCGTCCAGTCCGAACAGTTATATTTCCACAAAGGCAGGATAACGTTGTATTTCGTAATTCCTTCCCTCTCGCTGTTACACAATTTTAACATGTGTAACACAGCGAACAATGCGATAAACAGCGGCACAGCAGGCGCAGTGGTTGCTGCATGACCACTGCAGTCGGTGCGCCCCTAAACTCCAAGGATCAGTGGTAACGGCGATGAGTTCCTTCTTGACATGCAGCCGAATTATTGCTGTAATTGGTCAAAGTAATGACCTAAGTGATTGGCTGAAGCCACAGTATCGACTCACATAAGTACAATTGGCCTCAATTCAGCTGATTCAACAACTCAATCCATGCTTAATTGCTTAATGCGAATTCAATACCAAAATGACCGGTAATTGTGTCGATGTTACCCAATTCGTTCTCAGCCCGCGTCACCATCCGCAGTTGTTGTATCATTCCATACACGTTCACACACTAAATAAATGTGTGAAGCCACATGTTCTTACGTCCAGCCCTAGGCGTCTTGTTACCGAATGACAAACACCTGCAATTGCCATGAGAAATTATACCAACTACCACTGCACTTATGCGTTTTTGTTTGGAAAACGCTTCGAGAACAGCATCACCTCACGACAAATCGACAAAATCGAAGCAAGAGTGATTACAAGTGGATAAGCGCGCCACCTCTTCCCAATGCAAAAATTGCGATGACGTAAACATATCTGGGTTAAAGGATAGGTAAGCCAGCAGTGAACATCTGGGTTAAAGGATAGGTAAGCCAGCAGTGAACAGATTGCTGCAGGCACTGAACGAGTTCAAGTCGGGACGACTCATTAAGGAACCATTAAGGACACCATTAAGGAAGACACGGTCAGTTATTGTCGCACGGACTTGATTAACTTCTCTAGTTTGTCACCGTTAGAACACTTCAAGAACATAGTCGAATGACAGGAAACAGACATGATTACTGATAACGAAATACCAGCCAACATCAGGCGCCTAGATGGGCGTTGGACGACCGATGGCAAGTGCTACAAATGTGGTACAATTGTATGCGGTACAATTGTACAATTGTACAATTTTATGCGGTACACTCCGTGTGTGTATTAGTCACAGGCCCGCTGCCTGCAGTGTCGTGCCGACTGCGCGCCTTCAAGCATGTGTGCAGACTTGAACTGATTTGGGATTCGATGCTCATGCATTTACCAAGTTACATTACACAAGGCAGAAATAGAGAGCGCCATACCACGGACCTGAGCTCGAAACCTCGGGACACACCAACCCACCACACCACCTCTCTGCCACCCGAGGCCGATGGCACGGGCCGGCGGTTGTGTTTTAAAATGCGAAGCGCTGTTGGTAGTTGCCCGTGAGCGGAAATGGCGCTTGGTATCTTTTTCTTTGAGCTCTTCAGGTAGGACATGGGGAGAAACACTGGCTAAAGCATACAAATAGCACACATGACACTGCGTGAAATCAATTTGAGTGCGAAGTGCTGCAGCAAACAGCTACTGCGGCTTCAGAGACGTCACGGTTGTGCCACACCGGACCGGGCCACACCGGACCGGGCCACACCGGACCGGGCCGTACCGGACCGGGCCGTACCGGACCGGGCCACACCGGACCGGGCCACACCGGACCGGGCCACACCGGACCGGGCCACACCGGACCGGGCCGTACCGGACCGGGCCGTACCGGACCGGGCCGTACCGGGCCGGGCCACACCGGACCGGGCCACACCGGACCGGGCCACACCGGACCGGGCCGTACCGGGCTGGGCCGTACCGGACCGGGCCACACCGGACCGGGCCGTACCGGACCGGGCCGTACCGGACCGGGCCGCTCAGGCCGCCGGCTGTGTCATAAACAGACGAGAGGAGACCGACTCAGGCTTCGCCCTCTCTCGCAGCAAGAGGACGCCAATCGCATTCCCAGCCCAAATGTCCGAGATGATCATGGGTGCCCAGGTAGCTGAACACGGGTGCCCAGGTAGCTGAACATGGGTGCCCAGGTAGCTGAACATGGGTGTCCAGGTAGGCGGATATGGTACCCAGGTAGCCGGTCATGGGTGTCCAGGTAGCCGGACGTGGATACCCAGGTAGCCGGACGAGATGATTATGGGTACCCAGGTAGCTGGGAGGAAAAATCAGTCAGTTATTTAGATTTAAGTGTGGGTCATCCATGCTGGTTATATTTCGGCCACACCAATGCCAATAAAATGAGAGACAACCACCCACGGCCCGGTATGGTGAAATGGAGTGTAAGTGTTTTGGGACAAGTTGTGATGCTTGGTAATAAGGTTGGGTACGCCTACCTTCATTGGCAACCACAGTCTTATTATTAACAAAGAAAAGGTGCATATAGGGGCACCGGATAAGCAAGGAAAGGTTTCAAAGAGTGAGTGAATTGAAACCTATGAACATTTTAGTCATCGCCTAGGCTCATCGCTTTGAAACCAGTCAAACGCCTTTAAGCATGCATGCAGAGCTAAGATGAATTCGAATGCTCTACATGACCACATTGCATTACTAAAAGCAGAAATAAAAACCGTCATCACTCCTTAGACCTGAACTGGAGACCTTGGCTACAAACTAAAGACTGTGCCCATCTGTACCATATGGCGAATGTCGGTTGCAATGCGAGGTCCATGGTAAGCTGCCCATTATGGGGAATGCAACCGCAAACCCACTTCTTTGAACAAATATTGAGAGCACTTCACCAGAAATGTTGTGATGGAAGCTCGTATATCTCGAAATGAAAAGAGCAGATCTGGCTGTCGCGAGCAGAACTCTCGAAGTGCTGTGTCACGACATGAGGCGCTGCCGAAAGTTGGCCACGAGTAAAAACGCCTCCGCGAACCTCTTTCTTTGAACACAGATTACAAGCACTTCGTGGATGATGCTGAGATGAAATTATGTGAGGAAACTGTGGCCCAGCCAATGCATGAAATGGATATTGTCGTGTTGCGATAACAACGAAGGTGATAATTATCCACTGTGTGGAAGGTGATAATTATCCACTGTGTGGAAGGTGATAATTATCCACTGTGTGGAAGGTGATAATTATCTACTGTGTGGAAGGTGATAATTATCTACCGTGTGGAAGTAATGCATGAGCATAATGGCAGATTGTGATAGTTGTTCGACAATGTGCATTGCTGAAATTGATCATTGTTGATGCATTGTGAATTGCACCACCCTGGCACTACGCTCACTAGCATTGAGCATCATAAAATGGAAGGGTGCCCGGCACTGAGAGGCTACGTTACGGCTCATAGAAAACGAAATATTTGATTGAGCAATAAAATGCATAATGCACGAGGATGGGATGTGGGAGACCGAGCTACCGTGACGAGGGTAATGATCGTTAGCATGGAAAGCCAGACATCTCAGAATTATCTCTGTA
Source organism: Ashinkailepas kermadecensis (assembly GCA_034440615.1). Taxonomy (NCBI): domain Eukaryota; kingdom Metazoa; phylum Arthropoda; class Thecostraca; family Neolepadidae; genus Ashinkailepas; species Ashinkailepas kermadecensis. The sequence goes on along the minus strand of JAOTOM010002258.1, from coordinate 31,259 downwards.
CCATTTTAAATTCCTTAGATATTGCTAGATGTGCGATTATTTGAGAACGCATTTGCGCCCAGCCGGTAAACCGTTCTTTCGGCCTGCTACTACAGATTCTGAAGAACTGATACGAAGCCCGGTGGGATGCTTCTGATTCTCCAGTAATCGATGTTTACGTGACAGCCCCCACCGGCGACGGCCTTCACTGGCCATTTACTCGGGTATGCTTCTGTAGTTTGGGAGTGCTCCCCTGTTCCACCGATGCCAAGCCATTGGTCGACTCTATGTGCCAGGTGAATGTAAACATATCAAGAATCCAAACGACCCGCAAAACAACTTCTCCTTTATTTTATCTGGAAAAGTCGGGATGAGCTAACTTCGGACAGCATTGGCAGCGGAACTGGTATCGATGAACATCAAAATCAGTACCAAAGCAGGACAATTGAGAACTGAGCTGTGTGAACGGCGCTTCAACGTGAACCTGCACATTATCTCTTGTCACATTTTGAATAGTTCGCTGTGTAGATGTCGCACTGCAGGTAATGCCCAGCCTTCTCGCGGCTGAAGTCGTCCAGAGAACGTGGCCAGCACTAACGCACAATCTGTCGTTAACAGTGACATTCTGCCGGGGAGAGGCCACAACTGCTGGCTATCCTGCTCCAGGCGACTGGGTCTCCAGTCAGCCAACCAAGTGCAGCCGTGCATCTAAATTCGCTCGGTTAGGGTCAGGGTGTAAATGGAACAATTCTCCCTGGATAATTTGTGATAGACCATGGAATGGAACGGCATTCAGCTGATTCCTTCCCTCGAAAAATGCAGAAATTCCGATTTTGATGAGTATGTTCCTCAGGATTTGGACGACATTTAAATTTGCAATTGTGTTTACATCCTTGCCTCGACGACCAAAACCGCGAATTTGGACACATTGAAATGCATCCGCTGGCACGGTCGGTGCTGACGAAAGGCACCGCTTGACGTGAAATCGGCCCGTATCGGCGGCGGCGGCGGCGGCGGCGGCGGCGGCGGCGTACTGTCAGCGTCGCTGGCGCCGAGTTCAACTGTGATTCGACGAGTCTGGCGCGGTGTGTCTCTGTCGACCGGCGCAGACGACGATGACAGACGTACGACCCACCGGCGCAGACGACGATGACAGACGTACGACCCACCGGCGGAGGCGACGATGACAGACGTACGACCCACCGGCAAGGGCGACGATGACAGGAGTACGGCCCATCGGCGCAGACGACAGCCGCCAAAACTCGCCGCCGACAGCATCGGCCGTCGTCGCCACCGACAGCAACACGAGACTGGCCGCGGCGCCGACGCTAAATATGCCTCAACTATGCGTGCCATCTGGCGCACCAGGTCAGCCGACAGCGGCGCCGCCGCCGCCGCCGCCACAGATGAAGTCGGCGGCGGCGGGGAGTAATGGCAGCTGACAGGTCAGCGGTGGGGAGGAGCTGCAGCCGACAGGTCGGCGGTGTGGGGAGGAGCTGCAGCCGACAGGTCAGCGGTGGGGGGGGAGCTGCAGCCGACAGGTCAGCGGTGGGGAGGAGCTGCAGCCGACAGGTCAGCGGTGGGGAGGAGCTGCAGCCGACAGGTCGGCGGTGTAGGGAGCAGTGGCAGCCGACAGGTCGGCGGTGGGGGGAGGAGCTGCAGCCGACAGGTCGGCGGTGTGGGGAGCAGTGGCAGCCGACAGGTCGGCGGTGGGGGGAGGAGCTGCAGCCGACAGGTCGGCGGTGTGGGGAGCAGTGGCAGCCGACAGGTCAGCGGTGGGGGAGGAGCTGCAGCCGACAGGTCAGCGGTGGAGGAGGAGCTGCAACCGACAGGTCAGCGGTGGAGGAGGAGCTGCAGCCGACAGGTCAGCGGTGGGGAGGAGCTGCAGCCGACAGGTCGGCGGTGGGGAGGAGCTGCAGCCGACAGGTCAGCGGTGGGGAGGAGCTGCAGCCGACAGGTCAGCGGTGGAGGAGGAGCTGCAGCCGACAGGTCAGCGGTGGAGGAGGAGCTGCAGCCGACAGGTCAGCGGTGGGGAGGAGCTGCAGCCGACAGGTCGGCGGTGGGGAGGAGCTGCAGCCGACAGGTCGTCACTCGAACATCGCTCGAACCGCCACTCGAATATCGCTCAAACCGCCAATCGAACATCGCTCGAAACGTCACTCGAACTTCCCCGAACCTTCCCTCGAACCGTCCCTCGAACCGTCACTCGAACCGTCACTCGAACCGCCACTTGAACCGTCACTCGAACCGTCACCCGAACCGTCACCACCAGAACCGTCACTCGAACCGTCACCCGAACCGTCACCACCAGAACCGTCACTCGAACCGTCACCCGAACCGTCACCACCAGAACCGTCACTCGAACCGTCTCGCCAGCCGCCGAGCGTGACGTCGACGGCGACGGAGCGTCGTACGCAGGTATGCAGACGTGACACCGTGTCCCGGCCGGGCCAAGGGCGAAGGGCCAATGTCGACACTGACATCGTCCAAGGGCGAAGGGCCAATGTCGACACTGACCTCGTCCATCACAGACACACGACCACGCCACCTCTCAGAAGGAGCGTCTCCCAGGGAAGGAACGTCTCACGGCTGAAGTGGTCGCTGACATGGAGCGACGAATTCCGGGGGAGAGAAGTAGCACATGGGGGCACATCTCCAAGTGAAGATCTGCTTGTCTAGAGAAAAAGATGTCTCTGTTGCGAAGATATATATCATAGAGTCTCTCATAGGAACGGATCTCTCCCACACAAGGAGACATAAACCGACGTCTGCAAAACGAGATCACACCGGCCAGAGGAGCCAGTCTCAAAGAGGGCGGAACTATTCTCAGCAGGAGACGCCCGACCCCTCTCCTCCGAAGAGCTGCCGTGTCTGTCAGCGTGCCAGGTCTCTACGAATGCTGCATCTGCAAACATACATGCCACCGAAGCTGTTAATCAATATGAATATGCGGCAATAGTGGACTGTTGGCGGCGATCTTCATCTCTGACAAAGGTATCCGTTAATAACGTCACGATGCATGCAATGAAGTCACAAGGCCTGCACGTTTCTGTGTGTTCTGAAACGCACGAACTGCTACGGGGAAGAGGCTGTGCGTCAGCATGTATTGGATCCGAATCCAAAATTGGATCTGGATCCAAAATCTCAGAATCATGTTACGAATGACAAGTGCAGAGCTGTTGACCTTAATATGTGCTCAGGTCATGCTCGTGATGTCATGCTTGGACAAACCTAACAGAAGTTTAAGGAGAGAGCTGCAGACTGTACGCAAGAGTATAAAGGCCACCCAAGGTGGAAATATTTGCAGAATGCGTGGAAATATGCTTGGTTCCGCAGTTGGTGATTCTCTGCTGCCATACAGTGCTCAATGAAAGTTTTCACCAGTGGTAGTATTTTATCAATTCACACATAGCACGTGAGTGCTCAATGAAAGTTTTCACCAGTGGTAGTATTTTATCAATTCACACATAGCACGTGCTGAACATTTCATTTTGCTTCCGCAAGGTTTCATTCTCCCAAAAAAGTCTTGTGGAATAGCCAGAAGAGGCGAAGTTGCAAATCAGCATTCGACGGAGGCGCTGTGGCAGTGTTCTGTGCTCTGCTGACGTCAGCTGGCTGGCAGCTGCGGCTCAACAGTGGAACACGGCGCAACTGATGAGTTTCCTTTGGGAACCTCGCCTTCCAGCCGGAACTATGTTCCCCAGCTTCTCGCCCAAGCGGTCCACTGAGCCCGCAGTCGGCCTGCTGTGGCGAAGTGGCGCGCTGCACCAGTTGTACAGAGAACGGCTCCACTCGTCGCGGGCGCTTCCAGCACGCGCCTGCACTCTGTAGCGACACATGGCCGCCATTGTGCTGCTACTGGCCGCCGTTGTGCTGCTACTGGCCGCCGTTGTGCTGCTACTGGCCGCCCCTCTGCTGCAACTGCTGCTGTGGGAATTGGGGACAAGTAGCTAATCCTCTGTTTTTTTACGACTGGCAACAGAGACACGGGGAAAATTCACATCAACATTACACGGATAATCACATGTACCAGTAACATATATAGAGGGGCACTGGGGACATGTGTCCCCAATGGAAAGATGGCGCCCCTCCGGGAAAGGAGCCCCTTCAGAAAGGCTAGAGTGCACCTCCATCTCCCTCCACACACCGCTCGACGGATTTTTCAGCCAAAGTCGCTCATTTCAGAGGAAAAGGCATCCCTTTGGAACGAAAAGGCATTAGGTACAAGGTTCAGTGTGATCGAGTGCACTTCCCCTCCACCACTCCACAACGATGTTTTTTTTCTCGCTAAAGGCACCCCTCCAAAGAATTGTGCCCCTCCTATGAGAATGCCTGGATCCGTCCTTGACGTGTACAATAGCACCTCTGAATCGCCTATTGTGGAGATATCGTGCAACATTCGTGAAGATGTACCGCAACGACTTGAGAAGCTGCAAATGGCGCCGAAGGCGACACCGGAACACCCGAGACGGTGGCCGTGTATTCACGTACCGCGTGAATCATCGCTCTGGCGGGCGCGTCAGCGCCAGAAAAAATCTGGAGCATCGCCGACTCGCACGTAGCCAGGTAGTGGACTGAGCCTGGGCTCGAGAGCAGTGGCGTAGCCAAGGGGGGAGGGGGCAGCCGCCCCTTGAGGGTCCAAGGGGCCCGCAAGGACCCCCTCGGCCGACGTAAAGGCCCCTGGGGAACGTGAAGGGCCCCTTGGTCAACGCGAAGGGCCTTTAGGCTGATGTGAAGGGCCCCTTGGCCAACGTGAAGGGACACTGGGCCGACGTGCAGGAACCCTATGCCGATTTGAAGGGCCTCTGGGCCGACGTGAAGGGCCCCTGGGCCAACTAAAGGGACCGGGCTGACGGAAAGGGTCCCGGGCCGATGAATAGAACCCGAGTCAACGGCGAGTGCCTTCAGGAAGGTGTTGAGTGCCCTTGGCTGAGCAAACGTAAAGGGCTTCTAGATCGACGGAGGGGTCCCGGATAGTTGGAAGGACCTCGGGCTGACGGAGAGAGCCCGAGCCAACATGAAGGGTCTCTGGGCTGTGGGTGGAGCCCAAACCGAGAAAGGCTCCCTGGCCAGATGGACAGGGCCAAAGCGTTTGAAACGGGGTCTCCGGCTTGCCGGAAAAGGCCCTGGGTCGTCAAAGAGGGTCCCTGAAACGACAGAGGGGGCCCTAGTTGTCAGAGAGGATCTCGGGGCGTCATAATGGGTCCTTGGGCCGATGGATGGGCCCAAGTCGTACAGGGGCCCCTGGTCGGATGGAGGGGGCCTAAGCTGCTGAAGAAGGGCCTCCGGCCTGACAGAGGTCCCCTGTCCCATGTCCCCCTGGAGAAGTCCCCTGAGTGCTAAAGGAGACCGGGCTATGATGTTCCCGAGTTTAAAAAAAGAAAACTGAGGGATGAACAGAGTCACCAAATAGCTAAGGAGAGTTCGGAGAGCTCGCGACGTTTGCTAGACATTGTGACTCCTGTCTCAAAGCTGCCGGATTCCCCTGAAGGCTAGACAAGTTTGTCGAGGACTGGGAATGGCCTACGCAATATGGAGAGGGCTCCTGACGGAGGAATATGTCATTGGAGAGTTAGAGAGGACTGGACTGGCAGTTCTTGAGCTTTCGGATAGGTGTCTGAGATATCGGAGCCCACTGAGAGCTAAGATGGTCCTTGGAACTGGCGATGGGTGCGAGGAATGCTGAGGGCCAACCTCAGAGATATGGTCACCTTGAGAGCCATAAATACTGCCATGGATTGGGAAGGTCACCCACCGCCACCTCAGCGGCGGCGGCCGCCTCGGTGGCCACGGCCGCCCTAACGGCCAATAGCCGTCCTGGCAGTGGGCAGTAACGACCGCCCAAGCGGCAACAGCTGTCCCAGTGGCCTGACCACAGCTGCTCCAGCAACTACGGTCGCTCCAGCGATGGCGAAACAAACAGTCCAGCGATAGCTGTGATGACGGCCGCTTCAGCGGTGCCAGTTCCTTCGCCTCGGACTCAAGTTGGCTCGGCTCAAGTTGGCTCGCGCTCCTCACGAAGCGCCTAGAACACTCCGGGCGATTCAGGATGGCTCACAACGTCCCAGATCGATCCAGGACGGTCCGAGCCGAGGTGACTCACACACCACGCGGAGGTGGCGACACCTGGGCCGGAGTTCCCGCAGGCTGAGTCACAGGCAGCAGCCGCCAAGTTCTCCGCCCACCTGGAAACCCACCAGCTCCACCAGCTCCACCGCCAGCAACAGACAGCGCCAGGCCGCGCGTGGAGCGTTGTTTGGAGGTGGGAGGGGAGGGCAGGCTACAGCAGACAACTGTTGGCAGATGGCAGCACATGGCACAGCCGTGCCATTGTTAACAGCGACAGGTGCCGGCGTGGGCTGGGGGCGTGCGAGTCACCACCTGTTGGTGCCGCAGCCTCAGCTGGTGCTGGTGCTGGTGCTGGTGCCGGGCGATAGGTGCTGGTGTTGGCTGGGGGCCTGCGAGTCACCACCTGTTGGTGCCGCGGCCTCGGCTGGTGCTTGTACTGGTGCTCGGTGACAGGTGTTGGTGTTGGCTGGGGGCGTGCGAGTCACCACCTGTTGGTGCCGCAGCCTCAGCTGGTGCTGGTGCTGGTGCTGGTGCTGGTGCTGGTGCCGGGTGATAGGTGCTGGTGTTGGCTGGAGACCTGTGAGTCACCACCTGTTGGTGCCGCGGCCTCGGCTGGTGCTGGTGCTGGTGCTGGTGCTGGTGCTGGTGTTGGCTGGAGACCTGTGAGTCACCATCTGTTGGCATCGCGTCTTCGGCTCTGAGCAGTTGATCTGAACAGCCAACATTGACGAGTGCTTTGATGCCAACATTGAGCTTTGATGCTGCGATCTCAGCCAAAAGTGCCGCGGAGAAATAGAAGAGCCGTCATGTGCAATGTTGACGTTTTCTGATTCTCGCGGGAAGAAGTAACTACAAGCGGCCAAGTAATCGCTTGCAACATAGCTTACAAGGGGACAATTATTGAATGTCGTCATTAGACGACGAATTCGTAAAGGTAGCATGAATGGCCTCTGAAAACACTCGCCTTGTAGGAGTGGGCGAAGTCCGTCTCTGATAAAATCTCAAGCACGATGAACGCTAGGAACATTCAATTTGTAGGGTGCCCTCTGGGATCTCTCTCTCTCTCTCTCTCTCTCTCTCTCTCTCTCTCTCTCTCTCTCTCTCTCTCTCTCTCTCTCTCTCTCTCTCTCTCTCTCTCTCTCTCTCTCTCTCTCTCTCTCTCTCTCTCTCTCTCTCTCTCTCTCTCTCTCTCTCTCTCTCTCTCTCTCTCTCTCTCTCTCTCTCTCTCTCTCTCTCTCTCTCTCTCTCTCTCTCTCTCTTTCTCAGTTGCGCAATTTGGTGACCCTAGGTGCTTCTCGTTGAAGTAAGGTGAAATGTACAACAATTTGTTATTTTGCTGAACTCTGGCATTATATGTCTGTCTACGGTGCATTTTTGATGGGAAATAAAGCACAGCTAATCAAAACTGATATTGTTGATATAGCATGCAACAAAATACACCAGAAGGCGGTGACTCCAGATAATACGCTTCACATGTCTAACCGTCGCTCTTCATACATCATTCCTGCCGCTACGCCTGCCATTCTACATCAGTAACTTCAGCGATTTTCAACCGATTTTATTATGTCGTTTTTTGACGAAGCGTTAGGTTCCTGTTAGAATGTAGACAAAACCTGCATCTGTTATACTCTTATTTTAGAGGTGTTTACAAAACGCGGAGGAGGGTGGGTGGATTTCGTTCCCTTCCTATTTCAGTCCTCTTTATACGATAACTTCATTTAATACGAGCGACTCTCTTCCTACCTTTTCTCCCCCAGTGAACGCCTTTCAGCCCGACGTGATTCTTCCCCAGCCTTCGCCTCAAGCGTCCACCCGGTGAGACCGATTACTTTGACTCCGGAGCGCACGGTTCCCCGCAGAGGCACGCAGGCTATTTTCGTTCGAGCAGCGTCGGCGGCGACGCTGCTCGAACGTCGATGGCGACGCTGAGATTATTGCCCGGCCGGATGATTAGCTGACGGGCCTGGTTCTGCGGCCGACATCCGGTCGCAGATGATTGTGATCACGACTGCCGGCGGCCGTACGCCCACAGTTATTAATATCCGCTGCTGCTGGCGAAGACGGCCGCCGGGAAGGCATCGGGCACAAACAGCGGCTCCCGAGGCACGGCTGTGGGCACAAACAGCGACTCCCGAGGGCATAATCAAACCGGCCACGTGGGGAACCAGAGCGTGATGCTGAACTCCACCGCCGCTTCCACTCCACGGCTGACGCTGAGCACCGCCGCTCCTTCAACTCCACGGCTGACGCTGAGCACCGCTGCTCCTTCCACTCCACGGCTGATGCTGAACACCGCCGCTCCTTCCACTTCACGGCTGACGCTGAGCACCGCCGCTCCTTCCACTACAGGGCGCTAGTCCGGGGCGACAACGAGAACTCCCGCAGATCTTTTTTTTTAACACACCGAACGTGGTGATGTGTGAGATTCGTTCCCATTGTACTTTCTTTTCTTTCGCGAGCAGTAAACGAAAAAGCGTCTGAAATAGCGATGTGTCCGGATATCGAAGCATCGAACCGTGCATCTAGGGTTGTTGCTTGTAAATTATCGTTCTATGGCCATGCTAGGGTGCATGATTGATGATGATTGATGCATGATTGATGCCATATTTGAGTGTCTTTGTGATATTTGCCTGTCTGTGGGTTTCTACTCAAGAGAGCGTCATCTAGGAGGAATGTTGAAGAACGGCAAACTCCCTTTTGCGGTATCTATCTTTGAAGTCCGTATTTTGAGTTTGTGTCCAACTGCAGAATTGCCGTTGTTATGTGTGTGGGAGCGCCGAGCACAAACTGCGTAACAGTTCAAATCTACCTAAGTTAAGTTGACTTGAAATCGTCCAATATGACTTAGTGGATTGCTCCGCCTATGGCTGCTTGCTATGTGATTGATATACATGATTTGATCAGCTTCATAAAAAGGTCCCTGACATACCAAATGCTCAAAGCCAAGATAAGACACTAAGGTTTGGGTTGTCGTGGGGGTTTGAGTTGGGGAATCCCCCTCTACCCCGCATCTCATCATATAGACAGATTACATATTACTCAGATCGTTGATATGAACATGCAAAGAGGATTCAAGCACGAAACACGAGTTCAGACCGTTGCAGATTGCGTCCCTCTCAGGTTTCAAGGACGTCAAAAGTCCGTCTAAAACTGAATGGAAAAAGTCGAGGGCCGTGGGCACTTCGTTCGGAGCTGCGTGCTCGACGGACGTCGGAGATGCGTGCTCGACGGACGTCGGAGCTGAGTGCTCAACGGACGTCGGAGCTGCGTACTCGACGGACGTCAGAGCTGCGTGCTCGACGGACGTCGGAGCTGCGTGCTCGACGGACGTCGGAGATGCGTGCTCGACGGACGTCGGAGATGCGTGCTCGACGGACGTCGGAGATGCGTGCTCGACGGACGTCGGAGATGCGTGCTCGACGGACGTCGGAGATGCGTGCTCGACGGACGTCGGAGATGCGTGCTCGACGGACGTCGGAGATGCGTGCTCGACGGACGTCGGAGATGCGTGCTCGACGGACGTCGGAGATGCGTGCTCGACGGACGTCGGAGCTGCGTGCTCGACGGACGTTGGAGATGCGTGCTCGACGGACGTCGGAGATGCGTGCTCGACGGATGTCGGAGCTGCGTGCTCGACGGACGTCGGAGATGCGTGCTCGACGGACGTCGGAGATGCGTGCTCGACGGACGTCGGAGATGCGTGCTCGACGGACGTCGGAGATGCGTGCTCGACGGACGTCGGAGCTGCGTGCTCGACGGACGTCGGAGCTGCGTGCTCGACGGACGTCGGAGCTGCGTGCTCGACGGACGTCGGAGATGCGTGCTCGACGGACGTCGGAGATGCGTGCTCGACGGACGTCGGAGATGCGTGCTCGACGGACGTCGGAGATGCGTGCTCGACGGACGTCGGAGATGCGTGCTCGACGGACGTCGGAGCTCCGTACTCGACGGACGTCGGAGCTGCGTGCTCGACGGACGTCGGAGATGCGTGCTCGACGGACGTCGGAGATGCGTGCTCGACGGACGTCGGAGCTGCGTGCTCGACGGACGTCGGAGATGCGTGCTCGACGGACGTCGGAGCTGCGTGCTCGACGGACGTCGGAGCTGCGTGCTCGACGGACGTCGGAGCTGCGTGTTCGACGGACGTCGGAGATGCGTGCTCGACGGACGTCGGAGCTGCGTTGGTGGCGCAGCTGTGTCAAATTGTGCTCACAGGAGCTGCAATACAAGTCCTGACAAATCCTATTGGTGGACGGACGTCCGACGGCCGTCGAACTGACGCAAATTGTCGCTCCCAAGTCGCCGTTACACATCGCGCCCGTCGAAAACGGATAGCCGCTGGCGATTTTACGGACGTCTGACGTTCGTAGAATCTGACGACTTCACTCCAGGCCTCGCCCGAACACCTTAGTACAAGCGGTGCACACAACTATATCACAAATGGTGACTGAACTGAAGAATTCGTGTTGGCTTTCAAAGTCCTTAGCAGGCCGTTATTTTGAGTGGTGTTTGCTTCCCGGTAGCTGACCTTTGCTGGACTGCTGCCATGTGTTGAAGAATTGAAGGACGACGTGTAAGCTACACAGCATGCGCTATCGGTGACATGCGCCGGAACATGCGAACAATGCCAGCAGGTTGTCTCTCAAAATGCGGTTCGTGTCACAAGCGGGCAATTACTTCATTCAGCATGTAGCTTTGTAACTCGCCGAATAGCACGTCACAGCTCATGCTAGAAGATGGAGCTGGAAATGTGCACATTTAAGATACAATTGCATTGACAGCTGTTTTTTAACCGCGCCTTGACACGCCGTGTGCGCGTCCCGTGCGTATGGCGCGTCCCGTGCGTATGGCGCGTCCCGTGCGTATGGCGCGTCCCGTGCGTATGGCGCGTCCCGTGGGTATGGCGCGTCCCGTGGGTATGGCGCGTCCCGTGCGTATGGCGCGTCCCGTGGGTATGGCGCGTCCCGTGCGTATGGCGCGTCCCGTGCGTATGGCGCGTCCCGTGCGTATGGCGCGTCCCGTGCGTATGGCGCGTCCCGTGCGTATGGCGCGTTCCGTGCGTATGGCGTTTCCGACGCATCTGGCGTGCCCACTTCGATCACTTCACCATAAAGTGGGTGACGTATGCAACAGTCAAAAGCTATAAGAAGTCAATTGGAAGTGTCTGGCGCGTCCGGTGCCAATAAGTCGAGTTCACTGGAGTATTCTGTTGTTGACGCTTTGGTCGATGCAGGCTGGGGAAAGCTTGATAAAAAATAGATTACTCTTAATAACAAACTAGTTGAATGTTATCATTTGGGCAGTCACACACGAGGCAATTGTGGAGTAGCAGAGCAGAACATTTATATGGATCCCATACAGCAAAAGTGGATTAACTTATTTATTACCTACCTACCTGAGTTATCCTCTTCTATGTCTCATGTCCCATTGCCCTTCACTGCTCTCCAACGATTAAAATCCGCTCATTTCAGAAGCAAACGTTAACCGGCCCCATCTCAGGTGGAGGGATGTCATTTTATGGCCACCTAAGGTTTTCCGCAGATAGTGAAAAACGGACTGCGGTAGCGCGCCAAAATGTAGCATACCTTTTTCCACCTCAATTTGGCATGATGTGTGAACATTTTGAGGTAGGTCATCTACAGAAACCGAGTTAGTCAAGGTCAAGTGAGGTTACCTTCAAACACGTTCAATCAGTCGTCACGCTTTAACTGGCAAATATATTTGAATGAACCTTTCAGCATTTGCTTATCACTGTGGGTGCAATAAAATTCCCCAGGAGCGATTTTTGATTTATTTCGTATTTAATGACATTTGTTTTACGTATTTGCTCGTTAGGTCTATGATCGAAGATTCTGGCTAAGGTAAGAACTTTTCATACAGCTAAGTTGACTTAAAGCAACGTTTCCCGCTGTGCTGTACCCACTAGAGAAGGAAAAATCTGAGAAAATTGAAAACCAAAATTTTGAAAAGTTCCAACAGTTTTCATTTCTGGGTGGACAGGCATTTTGGGGCCATGGCCAAATTCACCTTCCTTTCTGATTGCAAATATATTCTGTTTCTAAAATATCCCCAAAATGAACTCCACCGAGCCAAAAACAAACATGACCATAGTCGTAATCCCATAGACCACCCAAGTGACGTCATTTTTTAAGGGGAAACAATTTGTGGGTGATTTCGGGCCCTATTCGTCGAGCGCTTTCCAATGACACAACTTTCGTTGCCGTACAACGCTTAGTTGGAGATTAGAGGGGGCATAAAAGAACCCCCGAGACGAGGTGTCAGGATCCGACGAGAAAGATCGCGCGGATTAACCCGCCAGCTTTGCTGAGTGAAACCCAATACACATCCCCTCCCGTTCCGATAAGCGGCCTTTGGTTCGGCCAGACCGACAGAGCCACTGCATCACCTCAGGCGTCACCAAACGTAGGTCTGGTATGGTGCACTGCTTTTTCAACTATTTTAAATAGACCTTGCCCCTGCACTGCGTGTGCTAAACTGCCTTCTAACGGTCATTTCCATACTCGCAATAACACAACTGTGTTTCCCTGCATACAGCGTACCATTTATTGACATATCAAATCCTTCCCACGGCAGTCTAGATGGCTTGGCATCACGTGTACCAATACAATTTTAAATCGCTGAAGTTGACTGAAGCCACTGAAGCAATGCTATCGAACTGGTGATGGATCGGTGCATATTGAAGATGATCGGAACAGTCGGAAAAAAACATTCTTGGTAATAGTTCGGGGCAGTTTTGATTGCACCCAAAATGTTTTCGGTTGATAAATATCAAATCAAATCAAATATCAAATCAAATGAAATCTAAAGGTATTGTGGGCATCAAAACGATTCGGGCCAACCGCACCTACCACTTTTAACCGGAAAATGAAGTCTTACAGGGGCGCAAATGGGGTGGGAAGCAGGGTCGATTTTCTTTGTCAGGACACGCATTACTTTTGTCACGGTGACGGTGCCCCGAAGCACGGCGGGTGACTGTGGTGAAGTTGAAAAATGCCGCTGGTACATGGATCCAAGTAACGCAAACAACGGCGTTTCGTCATTTTTGGCAGCTTCTCCGCATCAGATTCAATGGTGGAAAAATCGGTGAAAAAGGCCGCTTTCGCTTTTCACCATTCCATCGTGTGCACGCACTACGTGCGGCAAATTGTTTGCACTGTAGAGCTTCGCGATCGTTGTGGCTTCACTGTGGTGCTGGTTTCGTGTCGGTCGGCGTATTGGTTCGCGAGTTAGGCCGGTTGAGTATTGAAATGGCGACAAATGGCCAACACTGCGGGCTTTCATGTGGCACCAAGCGCGCCTCGATGCCCCTCATCCGTCCGATCCGTGCCACCCTCTGATAGGCATCGCCCAAGTTTTTCGTCGAAAAAATAAGAAGAAACCGAAGGACCCGACCTCATGCTAAGCCAAAAACCAACGCGAAAATTGTGAACACATAGCACTCGCTCGCGACGCACCCCATGTCAACGAAACTCGCGTGCGCACTTCGTCCATTTGTCTGGTCGGTAGCATCCAATACCAAGTTTTACTAGCACAAGGTGGCCATTGAGCCGACCATTGACTTAGGTCTACCCGTGTGCTACTAATTGAGGGAAGTAGTCTCGCGCCACGCGCACACTCTTTGGCTAATCGAACCCAAAATTGAGTACAATCTGAAGGGAGGCGACTTTTAACGGTTAGCTAAATTTCATCACCATACTCGCAGCCGTCGCCGAGATTCAGGTGCAAAAGTGCCCGACACCGGCGGCGGTGCGAGCGGTCTTCGTGCATGGCATTGTTTATTTTGTTTCATTATTAAGTGGCATATAATGCGTCGCAAACGTTTAGTGACAAGAATATACGAAGGAATTTATGTGAGCGCACCCGATCCAATCCAACCAGACCGACCATCACGCTTTTTAGTTGTATTTTGATAAGTCTTGAAGTACCGTACTATTCGCTCTTCAGCTGATCTACTACTTCACTTGGGTGTTGTACCACGTTCTACCATAATTATATGTATTCGGAAAGCTTTTCTTTTCTTCAAAGAAAGGGTTCTGTAGAGACATTGCCAGCGTCAACACGGCGCATTGTGTTGCGCCTGACTCAATAGAGGGCAGCTGCACTGTGCCTAACCTCCAGTGGCTCGTCAGTACGTCTCCGACGGTTGTCAATAGAGGGCAGCTGCACTGTGCCTAACCTCCAGCGGCTCGTCAGTACGTCTCCGACGGTTGTCAATAGAGGGCAGCTGCACTGTGCCTAACCTCCAGTGGCTCGTCAGTACGTCTCTGACGGTTGTCAATAGAGGGCAGCTGCACTGTGCCTAACCTCCAGCGGCTCGTCAGTACGTCTCCGACGGTTGTCAATAGAGGGCAGCTGCACTGTGCCTAACCTACAGTGGCTCGTCAGTAGTCTCCGACGGTTGTCAATAGAGGGCAGCTGCACTGTGCCTAACCTACAGTGGCTCGTCAGTACGTCTCTGACGGTTGTCAATAGAGGGCAGCTGCACTGTGCCTAACCTACAGCGGCTCGTCAGTACGTCTCCGACGGTTGTCAATAGAGGGCAGCTGCACTGTGCCTAACCTACAGTGGCTCGTCAGTACGTCTCTGACGGTTGTCAATAGAGGGCAGCTGCACTGTGCCTAACCTACAGTGGCTCGTCAGTACGTCTCCGACGGTTGTCAATAGAGGGCGCTGCACTGTGCCTAACCTCCAGCGGCTCGTCAGTACGTCTCCGACGGTTGTCAATAGAGGGCAGCTGCACTGTGCCTAACCTACAGTGGCTCGTCAGTACGTCTCTGACGGTTGTCAATAGAGGGCAGCTGCACTGTGCCTAACCTACAGTGGCTCGTCAGTACGTCTCCGACGGTTGTCAATAGAGGGCAGCTGCACTGTGCCTAACCTACAGTGGCTCGTCAGTACGTCTCCGACGGTTGTCAATAGAGGGCAGCTGCACTGTGCCTAACCTACAGCGGCTCGTCAGTACGTCTCCGACGGTTGTCAATAGAGGGCAGCTGCACTGTGCCTAACCTACAGTGGCTCGTCAGTACGTCTCTGACGGTTGTCAATAGAGGGCAGCTGCACTGTGCCTAACCTACAGTGGCTCGTCAGTACGTCTCCGACGGTTGTCAATAGAGGGCAGCTGCACTGTGCCTAACCTACAGTGGCTCGTCAGTACGTCTCCGACGGTTGTCAATAGAGGGCAGCTGCACTGTGCCTAACCTACAGTGGCTCGTCAGTACGTCTCTGACGGTTGTCAATAGAGGGCAGCTGCACTGTGCCTAACCTACAGTGGCTCGTCAGTACGTCTCCGACGGTTGTCAATAGAGGGCAGCTGCACTGCGCCCGACCTACAATGGCGCGTCTCTGACGGTTGTCAATAGAGGGCAGCTGCACTGTGCCTAACCTACAGTGGCTCGTCAGTACGTCTCTGACGGTTGTCAATAGAGGGCAGCTGCACTGCCTAACCTACAGTGGCTCGTCAGTCGTCTCCGACGGTTGTCAATAGAGGGCAGCTGCACTGTGCCTAACCTACAGTGGCTCGTCAGTACGTCTCCGACGGTTGTCAATAGAGGGCAGCTGCACTGCGCCCGACCTACAATGGCGCATCATTACGTCTCAGACGGTTGTCAATAGAGGGCAGCTGTACTGCGCCCGACCTACAATGGCGCGTCAGTACGTCTCCGACGGTTGTCAATAGAGGGCAGCTGCACTGCGCCCGACCTACAATGGCGCGTCAGTACGTCTCCGACGGTTGTCAATAGAGGGCAGCTGCACTGCGCCCGACCTACAATGGCGCGTCAGTACGTCTCCGACGGTTGTCAATAGAGGGCAGCTGCACTGCGCCCGACCTACAATGGCGCGTCAGTACGTCTCCGACGGTTGTCAATAGAGGGCAGCTGCACTGCGCCCGACCTACAATGGCGCGTCAGTACGTCTCCGACGGTTGTCAATAGAGGGCAGCTGCACTGCGCCCGACCTACAGTGGCGCGTCAGTACGTCTCCGACGGTTGTCAATAGAGGGCAGCTGCACTGCGCCTAACCTACAGTGGCTCGTCAGTACGTCTCCGACGGTTGTCAATAGAGGGCAGCTGCACTGCGCCCGACCTACAGTGGCGCGTCAGTACGTCTCCGACGGGCCGACTGTGATTGGTTCACGAGTTTACCGCCGACACCGGTACGATGCCCAATGTTGTGCTTGCAGCACGTGAGGCCTATAGCCCGCCTCTTACCCTCGGTCGTCAAGTAGCTCTAATGACACCTGATAGCGACCTGAGTGTAGAGATAGGAATATTATATACCTGTACACATGTGCCAGCAAGTTGCGACATGACTGCAGCGAAATAAGCAGGATAACATGATATGAATATTTCCACGAACACATCCATAGTGGTAGAAACACCACATTTACATGTGTAGAAATACCTAATTATCAGATTCTCCTTCGAAACACCATTACTGCTTTTCATACAGGTCTCGTGTTGTGGTGTTGCGTTGTTGTGGCTAGGTAAGTCACGCTCATACCCATATTAAAAGGGACTATACGCCGGTCTTTTCTGCTAATCTTTATTTAAAAGGAATCATATACGTGGGTGATCTGGTGCGAAATAGCGCATTTATGGACTATGCTGCGTTGCAACAAAATTTACTGGGGATCCAAATCTCTCAGTTAGAATATCAATGCCTGCTGCACGCAATTCCGCAAAACTGGAAAAGGCTAGTGCGACAGAGTAGGCAATTCGATTTTACGCCAGAAATAAGGGAAGTGGAGATTGGTCTCAGAATGCCTGACGGTGACATAGTTGCTCTCGAGAAGATCACAACCAAGCACTTTTATAGGATCCAGCTCCCAAAGGCCGTGAAGCCTCGTTGCCAGACCAAATGGGCTGAGGAACGCCTCATTTTCAATGAAAGACAATGGGTCCAGATTTATCATCTTCCTTATAAGTGCTGTGTGTCGACTAAGCTTCGGACGCTACAGTACCGAATATTGAACAGATACATACCTACGCAAAAGTTTTTGTATGATACAAAATAGTTAATTCACCGCAATGCAAGTTCTTTCCCGAACAAGACAGCATAAGTCACTTTTTCTGAGATTTCGGTCAGTAGGGCCATTTTGGCGGCAGTGGATAGCCGGGCTGGGTAGATTGAGCAGAAACCGACTGAGATATTGCCCGGAGCACTTACTGTTTGGATGTTTCGATGCTCCTGAGTTTGTCAACTTTGTCGTACTTCTTGCAAAGCAATATGTTTTGAATAAGAAGCTGAATGGGATCGGAGATCTGACGTTTGTAGAGTTTAAATCGAGGCTTTTCAACCAATGTAAAGTTGATGAATGCATTGCAACGAAGGCGAGAAAGCTGGAACAGTTGCACCGCACATGGGGCAGTCTGATGCCGTTATTGTGATGCGGGAGTTTCACAGGATCACCTCTGGCGATCCTGGTGTGTCAAAGCAACCTGGGTATCAGCTGTCAATATCAATTGGAAGAGCGCTAGGATAAGTCGGTTTCATCTGGGCTGGATTTAGTAGGGCCTGGATCTACTGGTACATTTGAGATGAATGATCTTGTAATAGATGCGAGAATAATAGAGATATGATGGAACGTGGACTGAATGAGATGAGTATTGGCGACTACGCAAATGTGAACGTATGGGAAGATAAATAGCTTGCGTGTACTACTACTGTGATATTGTGTACTGTGTACTGTGTGCTATGGTGCCGCAAATGAAAGACTGTCGATGCGGTATGAAGTTTAAAAAAAAACCAGAGATGAATATTTCTACGAACACATCTATAGTGGTAGAAGCATCACATTTACATGTGTAGAAGTACCCAATTATCAGATTCTCACTTTTAAACACCATTACTGCTTTCCATACAGGTCTCGTGTTGTGGTGTTGCGTTGTTGTGGCTAGGTAAGTCGCGCTCATTTTCAAGTAAAATCTGAGGATGGAGAGGGAATGACAAATACAACTGCCACGAATTTGACTCCGTCGGGAACTTCTTCGCTCCTGTCGACTTGCCCGTGACGAATCATCGTTTCAGCATGCCGATCTGGAATTCGACGCGGTGCGCGACTTCGACATTGTGCGCATCTTCCACCTGACCCACACCGACTTCGGCTCTCACATGGTGCTTGCGGGGCGCGTGCCCGTGCGCTGGCGCAACTTCTTTACGCCGTACACTTTCGAGCGGCCCTGGGAGCAGGTAGACGAGTGCCGCCACGGCGCTGTCGCACACACGTACTCACCCAATGCGCCCCTGCGGAGCAGTGACGCGCACGGCCGTCACGCGCACTCTCTGTCCGTGACTGTCGGCTTTTGTCCGCTCCACGGCGCGATGCGACGTGCGGCGACTGCGCTCGAGTCTGGAGCTGCAGAGGCTGGCTACACGCCGGCTGCACGCCCAACTCTGTGTGTGTGTGTGTGACCTCAGGTCGTCCACAGGACGACAGTGTCACCCCCGTAGTTGCAGTGGTAGTGAGGTGACGATGTCGAGTGTCCAATCATTAGAGCGCTTGCTCCCCGCGACGGTAGTTGCTTTCAGGTGCGGGCTGGCTGCTGACATCCTCGGCCACCGTGAGTATCCGCCACTGTTCCGTTGCACCTCTGTACCGTGTTTTGAAGCACGTTCGATTTTACCCTGTCTTCGTCTTGGATGTCTTCGTTGGTCCCCACAGCACACCCATCGCCCTATCTAAATCCGACTTGAAGACCACTATGCGAACTGAACGAGTAAGGAGCCCCAGTCCCAGCAAGGAAACCCCGACTCATTTCAGTTGCTTCAACTGCTTATTTTGTCACCCAATGTTATTTTGGGCAAAGTGTCGCACACCAGTGAAGTATTCAAAGTCTTTCAAAAATCCCAGTGATGGTTATTCACAGTGTTGGCTTTTCTGAAATAGTGTTTTTCTATGCCTCGAAATCAGCCTATGGTCAAAGTTAAACAGCATAGGTGATGCTCATGGTAATTTATATACTGCTCAACCGCAAAACGTCAATTCTAGACCTCCACATCTGGATGTACGCTCCATGTACAGATGCAAAGGAAGCCGATCAGTTGTGGAAAAGGAAACATATCTTTGCCAATGCTCTATTTTTATACAGTTGCTTCATATGTTTACCACCATTTTGTTTCACGTGAACTCCTACGACTACAACATTTAAACTACGTGTTTGAATGAAAGTATCTGTGGCCAGCTTTGACCATCTCGAGAACATGGGATGAAAGAGATCGATAAAATAGTGTAGAGAGGACGAAAACCGGGATGATGAGTACAGAAAGATGGGCGGATGCGATTCGAAATTCAAACCAAAGGGCGTATATTCTCATGCTGTTGAAGCATAGCGGAAAGGAAAAGCAGAAAGGATCTAGCACTGAAATGTGTTCAAGTTTCCACGCTGAATTCTCACTTCGATCGATTCGAACGTGATCCTGAGCATGTCCTTTAAAATGATGCTCAAATTTCGCAGCCTTGATCGTGTGATTTGGAACGATGCTCAAATGAGTACCAGCAAACGCGGGAATTGCTTCGCAATCCAGCGGTTTAAAATGTAAACATATTGTCTTCAGATTTCATACTTCATTGACATTTGGCTCGCGACTCACATCTGATTATGCAGAGCAACAGCGACTCACACCATGCTGTGAATGGTACCAGCGACCCGCACCATGCTGTGAAGGGTACCAGCGACTCACACCATGCTGTGAATGGCACCAGCGATCCGCACCATGCTGTGAAGGGCACCAGCGAATGCGAAAATTGCAATCGAAAGACGCTGCACCCTGTTTCGAGCTATTTGTCCCTAACGCGAGCATGCAAACGCCTCATTTACTCACCCTCACACTCGCATCAGTGGCCCCAGTATTCTACCGACTTCTACCGACATTCCTCACACCGTCCTGAGGAAATCCGCCTGCCATTCCACCACGTCGAGCTGCGGACGTAGCTTATCGTCGACACAGCCGTACGAAAATAGCTTCTCCACCCGGGAGCGACAGTCGGCCTGGTAGACGATAGCCTAGAGTGAAACCTATCACACCTTGAGCGGCCCCGGGCGCCGAGCCGACCCGCCATGGCATGAGCCGCCCAGGTCCGACCCGACCCGCTGTGACCTGTCGCCAGGGGCGGAGCTACCACTCCTCGTACATGACGCCCTCGGTGCGCACGAGCCGGTACGTGCCGCCGCCGCGGACCACCAGCTACACCAGCTACTCCACCCCCAGCTACAGGGTAAGCCAGGTGGCCGCCGCCGCCCGCCGCACAAGGCTGACCAATCGGGAGCGCCCGCCCACCTCCAGCCAGCCAATCAATGACTGCAAGTGGTGGCTGAAGGTCAGGGCTGACCAATCAGACGCGTCCGCCCACCTCCAGCCAACCAATCAGTGACTGCAGGTGGTGGCTGAAGGTCAGGGCTGACCAATCAGACGCGTCCGCCCACCTCCAGCCAACCAATCAGTGACTGCAGGTGGTGGCTGAAGGTCAGGGCTGACCAATCAGACGCGTCCGCCCACCTCCAGCCAGCCAACCAGTGACTGCAGTTGGTGGCCGCAGGCTCGGGCTGACCCATCGAGTGTTGCTTCCCATTCTAAGTCAGCCAATACAAACGACTTGTGCGTTTCATGGGGGCTCACGGACAGCTTATCATCACTTCGATGATCCCCACTCACGCTTTTAAAAGTTAATCTGACATTGAAAATTGAACTATATTGTCACGGATGTTTTCGTTGTTTGTCAGAATGGCGCAGATGCTTCTGCGACTCAACGAGTATTCACCGGGTAAATGAGGCAAAGGAAGCCAATATACATCAAGGGGCACCACCAAAGGAAAAAAACATCTTATTCACCTAAAGGCAATCATTTCTGAATTGTTTTCTCCATATCGCAAGGTGAAGGTTTTGCGAAGGTAGCTTAATTTCATAGAAGACGAGGAAGGCACTTTTCACTGTCAAAGGAGTTATTTTTATGGTCGTGAAAGAAATGTTTGAATAAACAATCTACCTGCCTTGTCAGCCTAAGTCAGGGGGAATCCAAAAATGCACAGAGGAGGTGGACACCTAACGTGCCGTGGCTGAGCACCTGTAGCGTGGATAGCACTTGCAGGCACCTTTGAGTTACCCCGGAACATTTATGTTTATGTGTAAATAAAATATACGACCTTCAATATACCAGGAGGTGCTGAGTTGACATCAAAAGTAACGATAAAGGTTATACTTTATTGCTCAACGTTTCGGCCAGGGGCCATCGTCAGGAGTCACGTACATCGTCAGGAGTTGAGCAATAAAGTATAACCTTTATCGTTACTTTTGATGTCAACTCAGCACCTCCTGGTATATTGAAGGTCGTATATTTTATTTACACACAATGTCTAAAACCCAGGAGCATCTAAGAGCCATTCTTCGTTATATTAAACATTTATGTTTACTTCTTTTGGTTGATCATTCAGGTAAGGCCACTTAGGCCAGTGCCAGTGTTGTTAGCAACTCGCGATCTTCGCCGCAGTCTTCAGTCCCTGGTTATGCCCAACAAAAAGTGATTTCGTGGTTCAATATCGATGACCTGCAAATTGAAAATCGAACACCGCAACACGTACACAGGTCAAGGTCATCGATCATACCAAAGTGAAGCGCCAGGAAATATGTGATGAACTGTTATCGTTGACGCCTTACGGAACAGCTTACATTCACAGAAAGGTCATCAGCACACCAACGCAAAGCCATAGGTATTTCTACTTTTGGTGAATTTAGAGACAAGAACCAAACATTATGCTCCTTTTTTAACCCTCCCCGTCTTTCCGGTCATATCCTCACACCCCGTCTCGGGGGGGGATACAACCCCGCCCTCTAATCTACAAACTAAGCGTCGCACGAAAACGAAAGAGGTATCATCTGAAATCGCTCGACGGGTAGGGCCAGACACCACCCCAAAAATGTATCCCAAAAAAGTGACGTCACTAGGGGGCCTAGGGTTTCACGAAGTACATCATGTTTTTGGCTCTGGGAGTTCATTTTCGGGGAAATTTGAAGAAAAAAAATATTTGGAATCAGAAAAGGAAGGGGAAATCGACCATGGCCATAAAATTATTGCCCTTACAAAAATTAAATTTTTTTTTTTTTTTATTTCAAAATTTCTAGTTTTCATTTTTCTTTAATTGTTATTTCTCTAATGGGTAGAGCGGACCGAAAAATGTTGTTCAAAGTCAACTTGCTCTCATAAAAATGCTTACCTTTGCCAGAATCTTCGATTTTAGCTCTAATGGGCAAATATACAGAACTAATAAATAATTAAAAATGGAAAAATAGAAAATTCTTCTGGTGCGTTTTGTTGCGTCGCTAAAGATAAGCAAACGCCGAAAATTTCATTAAAATATCTTTATCCGTCAAAGCGTGACGACTGGTTGAACTTTTCTGGAGGTGACCTCACTTGACCTTGACTAGCTCGTTGACCCTAGAAGACCTGAGCTCAAAATTTGGCACAAGATGCCAAATTGATGTGGGAAAAGGTATGCCAAATTTCGGCCCGCTGTAGCGCGCCGTTCTTTCACTATCTGCGGAAAACCTTAGGGGGGGGGGGGGCATATCAACCTACCCCCGAGACGGCGAGGGTCAAACAATTGTCGAACATTAATAGTGCTAAAATTTCAAGATATTGCTGCGCAAATATCGATTGCCTCTAACTGTGGCTTTTGGAAGGCTTTGCGAGATCGACCCCGTCCGCCCGAAGCAATACGATATGAACAAAACCGTTTTGTCCATCTAAAATCTCCCTTTCATCTAGTGACTTGATCTAAGGCCACTTATTGCGCTGTTGCATTCGTGGCTAGTCATCTGCTTGTGCACATATTCTTGCCTTTTGACTGGAGTATGCATCTGGTGTCTGGTATCGTATCTGGTATGGTGGATCTGGTATGGTGGATCTGGTACGGTTTGTTCATGATAAATGATTAAATACGTCCAGAAGCCACATCGGGACGAGGTCGTGACCTGGCTGTCCTACCTCGCTCATTAATTGCCCGGAGATACGGGAAATTTCACAGCGATATCTTAAACGGTTTCTGCGTTCTCGACGGAAATCCTAGGATAGCGAATCAAATTGATCCTCTCACACTGCGTGGATTGACAGGTTCTAGTGGATGAATCGTCTTGTTTGTCCAACATCCAGCTCGTTTTATGCTATGTTCCTCTTTCTTGTTTAAAGGATTTATCTGCGGAGGGTTCGTGAAATGGTAGAAATGTTGCTTTGCTTTCACATAGAAGCCATCCTGGTAAAATCTTAGCCTGCCGTTTACATATTCCCATTGAATGGCGTACCACATTAGGACACTCAGTTAATGGCGCAGCATTCTCAGCACCGTAATAGCAATGGCGTACCACATTAGGACACTCAGTTCATGGCGCAGCATTCTCAGCACCGTAATAGCAATGGCGTACCACATTAGGACACTCAGTTAATTGCGCAGCATTCTGGGCACCGTAATAGCAATGGCCTACCATATTAGGACACTCGGTTCATGGCGCAGCATTCTCAGCACCGCAATAGCAATGCTTGAGCCGGCGACAGAAGCCGGCCCGCACGCCACCGAGCCAGCCAAACGCTGACCGACGCGCACTCGTCTCTCACGCGCCACGCTCGCCACGACGTGACGAGCCGGTTAGCGTGACACTGACGAGCCGGTACATCGGCTGCGTCACATATCGCACCGTCGTCACGTGACGTCAGCACGGCACCTCCGGCCAGCCGCCGGCCTTTATGCACTTGGCGTCATGCCCGGGCCACCTGGCGGGTTTCCACGCCGACCACGCGTAGGCCGCTCAGTGGCAGCCCGATCTCGGCCCGGTGACGTCACGTCGGCCGTTGAGCACGTGCGACGCGATGTGGCCGGTCGACGGCACGCCAAATGTCGGCGCTGACAGGCGTCGGCGCTGTCGACGGTGGATTTGTGCGGCTGCCAACTCCTCTGGACGTTCGACGCAGAACGTTCGCGACTGCGCCGACGGCCGACCTGTGCGGCGGCCGAGGCAGCAGCAGCCGGCTAAGACGGGCCCCTCTCTGCCTGCCTGTCCACAGAGCGCGCCCACCACGGAGCGGGTGGTGAAGCGGGTGGAGCGGATTGTGGAGACCACGTCCTCGACGCCCCGCTTCTAGATCCTGTTCACCCCACGCCGCCAGACCCGAGCCCTCCTGCAGTGTGCTGCTAACATGTGTTGCGAGAGTGCTTTTGAATAGTTGAAGTAGGCTAGACATTAATCGCATGCAGTTTGGCGGCTGTTGGGTCTGGATCTTTCAGCAGAATTGTTCCTTTGGTCACTTCGCTTCGCTTCGGTCGTCTGGCTGCATTCCAACGTTGGCTGAACAGTGAATATATCCAATACTTGCATGTACAAACGCAGCTTCCACATACTCCACATATTTCTTGCATTGGGGAAGTATTTACAAGGAACTCCACCTTCCCTCGTCCCTAGTCTGTATGACATCATACACATGGAACACAACACAACCCATTCGCCTGGTATCTTCTCAAAGCGAAGGAGCATCAGCCATGATACCTGCCGGCCAGGCGACATTCGACAACAGCCGGCTCCAGCTCTTTCCCTGGTGGCCGAGATCCTACTCAGTTCCCGGCTCCATTGCCTGTCTTCCATTGCGAACACCCTTTGTGACAGACTGCGCGCTGGCAGCAGACACGAACGCTTCGCTCTTCTGGCCTGCGCTGGGCGCCTCTTCTCCTCGACTGCGACCTTGCGCCGTGTGTTGCCTGTATACCCGCTGGTCCCTGTTCTCCCGGTGAGCCCCGTGGCGCGCGTGCCGTGCGACCAGTCGCCCTGGTGGCAGGTGGCCGACGGTCGGCCCACCCACCGGGACCCGGTGAGTGGACGTGTGCGCTTCTCAGCTGCAGCCTCTCTTGCTCGCTCTCTCTCTCTGTGCGTGTGCTTGTGTGTCTCTCCTTCTCTGCAGCCGGCCTCGGCAGACTCCACTTGTCGGTCCTGCGGACTTGCTTTGCGGTGTCTGGCTGCGGGTAGACCACGCGTGGCGGTGATTAATCTGTTTGTCTAACTGCACATTGTTTTCAGATAGTGTTCAGAAGGTGGTGCTTGTAGACGTGTCACGAGTACTCCGGATCGCATATGCGGCACATTTTTGTTTGGTCCTCATGCAACTGTAGTAGCAAGCTGACCTTGAAACCGGTAATTATTATCGGAATTAGTTTAAATAGCTTGCCGTCAATCAGGCGAAGACATGAGGAAACACAGAGCACTAGCATCACCTAGCGTACGCTGAGGCTATATACATACATAATTATATATATATATATATATATATATATATACATGTATATATGTCCCGCAGAGTTTGCATCAGGAATTGTGGCCCGTCTCCATCACGTGACGGTGCGAGCGATGACTCGGGTCACGTGATGACCTCAGGGCCGGAGTTACCTGCGCGGCATCCCGTCCGTGGCCCACCAGCGTCTGTCGCCCGTCTCGGCGCCGGCCTACTCGTCGCCGCTGATGCCCTACCTGCTGATGGACGAGGACGACATTGTCGTGCTGCCCAGGCGGCGCCACTATGGCCGCGTCCACGAGGAGCTGGACGACGACCCCGTGCTGCAGGTCAGTGGGAGCGACCACAGGTCAGCGGAGCGGCCCGAGGTCGGCGCGAGGTCAGCGCGAGGTCGGCGCCGCCAGCTGCGGCCCGCCGGCTGCTCGAGAATCAATACTGCGGCGCGATATGAGCCACTGAGATTAATCCTGACGCTGTCTGTGCAATCGTGTGCCATTTTATGTGCCGGATTCTTTCAACCGAAGTTCTCCCTTTATTTCATTATTTCTTAATTGTTTGTGGCTAACGTCTTTCTCCGCTTGCATTCACTAACTGTTTTTCCTTTGCGCGATAAATACATTGCCCTACTCGTGATTTAACTAGCTCTTCGCAACGTCCCTAACGCTTGCTATAGCATTTTACTTGGACTAACAGTGTCGCCTCACCGTGATTTTTCCCGCAAGTACAGCCACCATTTGGAGCGCCCGGCATTAACTGCTGCTTCAACTGTGGGTCAGCCCGGCCAGCACCGCAAACCGTTACATACATCATGTGCTCACCGTCAAGGTCACGGTCACACCTGCACAACCGATTCCTTAGTAGTGAAGACGAATTGCACAGTGTAAGTATATATATGTTCTCAGTCCAGTTTATATATATATATATATATATATATATATATATATATATATATATATATATATATATATATATATATAGTATATATATATATATATATATACATATATATATATATGTATTTAGATGTGTGTGTGTGTGTGTGTGTGTGTGTGTGTGTGTGTGTGTGTGTGTGTGTGTGTGTGTGTGTGTGTGTGTGTGTGTGTGTGTGTGGGTGGGTGTGTGCGCGCGTGTGTGCGTGTGTGTGTGCTTCCACGCAACAAAATCACAAATAAATCTTAAGGGCGATATGTATTCAATAGCGCGGATATAATATGACGACCAAAGTATTCGTATGCATCCTGTATGCGTTAGTTTAAAAAGCCGAATAGAGCCGCAGGTCCTGATGACATATGTATACTAGAGTATTACTTGAGTGTGCATACTTGAGTGTACTTGAGTGTGCTTTAGCAGTCACTCAAGGTGTCATTTTAGGCGATCTTTTGAGTGTTTCGAACTACATGAAAATTGACTTGATGCAAATGTAGCACCACTCTCCAAAAATGGCTTGGAAACTCTGTGAGAAACTACAAGCCAGTTGGCTTAACCTAGCTAGTTTGTAAAGTGTTTGAAAATTTGCAAAGGATAATTTTCATTTTGATAGGCACTTCATAGGATTCATCTACTAGTCCTGATAGGCATAAGTATTCCAGGAGTATTCGACATGTATTTTGATCTGGGAGATCTTGTTTAACTAACGATCAGGAATTCATGGAGTATGTACCCAACTAGGGAAGTTGACAATCTAGGCAGGATAGATGCAGTGCATCTATACTTTGAGAAAGCTTTTGATAATAAAGTTCCGCACAAGCGACCAATTTTTCACCTGAAGCAGCACGAAATTGATGGAAAAGTTATATGCTGGATTGAAGCATGTTTAATGGGAAGGAAACAAATGACATTATTAAATGCATGCAAATCTGAATGGACGGAAGCTCTCAAAGTGGCATAACAGGACTCCGTTCTAGGCTCATTTCTGTGATCATCCTTGTGAACATTTAGGTAGGCCAGAGAAATAGGGTGCTTACATTTGCTAGCAACATCAAACTGGTATGAATGGCTGAGTGCTGCATCTAGAAATATTCAGCTAGATGTACAAGATAACAGGAGCGGTTGCCCAATTTGAAGGAACCTTAACCTTCAACCCTGACTGCATTGCTCGGGAAAATATACTTATTGCGACGTTTCCCATTGCTTTGGACATCCTACGCTTTTGATGCTGAATGCGTCCGTATATCACGTATGTGTGGCACTCCTGCAGTACTGCGAAGGAACCATCATTCTTCACTGATACCCTTGTTCCTTCACTGACACTCCTTCACTGACACTACTTCACTGACACTCCTTCACTAACCTTCTCTGCGGTTGCTGAGTTGCGAAGAATCAGTATTTTCCGCTGGCATCCTTGGAATTGCAGTGGCATGAAACAAGAACAGAGCTCAGATGAAATCATTAGGATGGCTCGAGAATGTCAAAGTTGTTGATTTCAAAATACATCGAAAGTGATCACGCATAGAGTCTCATGATAAAATCTGTATTTATTGGAAGGGTACGATCTTACATGGGGGCCGAGGAGGCGAGTTCCCCCCAAGGAAATATGAAACATTAATTATGGTACTAAGGATCAATGCTTCCCATCCCACGAACACCTTTGTGGTGACGATTGCAATCGCAAGGGATTACGGTGGATCATAGTGGAGCGAGTGGTCGGAGGGTGGCGAGTAGTCAGAGGGTGGCGAGTGGTCGGAGGGTGACGAGTGGTCGGAGGGTGGCGAGTGGTCGGAGGGTGACGAGTGGTCGGAGTGTGACGAGTGGTCGGAGGGTGGCGAGTGGTCGGAGTGTGGTGAGTGGTCGGAGAGTAGCGAGTGGTCGGAGGGTGGCGAGTAGTCAGAGGGTAGTGAGTGGTCGGAGGGTTGCGAGTGGTCGAAGGGTGGCGAGTGGTTGGATAATCAATATTTTCTTCACTGACGCCCTTACGATTGCAGTGGTACGAAGACCGCATCCATCACGCTCAGGCAGAGGCTATTGCCCACGCCAACAAGCGCGTGGCCGACCTGTGCACACCGCGAGTCCGCCACATCTCCACTGCCCCGCCGTACATCCAGGGGTGAGTAAGCACCCACTGATCGGGTGAACTAGGTGATGACCTTCTGTCACCCCGCCAGTCAGACACATCTCCACTGCCCCGCCGTACATCCAGGGGTGAGTAAGCACCCACTGATCGGGTGAACTAGGTGATCCTTCCGTTCGTTCGCTGATTTGTTGGCATAACCTGTGCAGAGCTCCATGGGAATTCCGGTCATATTTATTCGCGGTTGTTGAATTAAAAAATAAAACATATAGCACCTTCATTTTCTTTTGCACCACTGTACCAGTAAAGGTAATTGAGAAGCCAACTCAATTGCTTTAGGACACCACACTAACCCTATGCACAGAAATGCATAACCTCCCCGTGAATTGCATGCTACTGACACTTGTGAGAGAGAGAGGGGGGAAATTTCTTCCTTTCCTGTATGGTAAGGATCTCTCGGTGCTCTTTGAGAGAAGTAGGTCATGTGCCAGCACCCGGCCAAACTTAACTAAATCCTTCAGGTCCCCACGACACATATTTACTTTGATGAGGGCTACAGTTAACTAAGCTTTATCGAGGATGTCTGAATGTCTGGAGGACGGTTTCACTCCCGTCCTCAACGCTTTCAGCACCTTGTCACCATTGACGCACGCACACACACTTTTCATGCTCTTCTTAACGTAAATATGCACTTGTTCTGCTTTTGTTTGCAAATACACACCAGTTTTAAAGACGGCGCACATAGCCTCTATGATCCGACACACCCCATCTAAGCTCACCAACGCCCACTCACTCAGGTGAGAAGTGGTGTGGAATATCACGATAGAGGTTTCACAAGAAAGCTTGAGTTGTGAAACTTGCAGATTCTCCCCGTCGCTATACGCTATATTTACCGTGTCGGCACTGAGACGAAACAGTGTGGCGATGGGGTTCCCTCCAAATATAACTCCGCCAGCGCGTCCCTGTTCGAAGCAGAACCCTTAATTCTCGTACCACTCTCAATTTTCCATCGATGTTTGACGCACATCTCGGCATGCATCCACCGGATGAAATTAGCACGCGAACCTATTACTCGCCGTCTACTACAGCCATTACTTGACGATTAGTTTTCGTCTGGCACGTCAGCCACCCACCCGCCGGCTCCTATAATTAGAGCCCTGGCTCCGGGTGGTCGAAAGTGACGGTGACTCCGGTGACGGTCGTGCCGCCGACTGAGTGGCCAGGTCGAGCCCAGCCATCCCGGCCACACGTCATCGGCGGTCCAGCTCTGCCAGCCACCCCGGCCACCCGTCATCGGCGGTCCAGCTCGGCCATCGCGCCTGTCGCGTGCTCAGATATGACGCGATCTGGCGAGATGCCACGTCACGTTTGTGACGCTTGACCGCGTTCAACGGGCGTGATGCGTTCGACATGGTGACGGCCAGTCAACATGGTGACGGCCAATCGACATGGTGACGGCCAGTCGACAGGGTGACTGCCAGTCAACATGGTGACGGTCAGTTGACATGGTGACGGCCAGTCGACACGGTGACGGAAGTCAGCATGGTGACGGTCAGTCGACATGGTGACGGCCAGTCGACATGGTGACGGTCAGTCGACATGGTGACGGTCAGTCAACATGGTGACGGCCAGTCGACATGGTGACGGCCAGTCGACATGGTGACGGCCAGTCAACATGGTGACGGCCAGTCGACATGGTGACGGTCAGTCGACATGGTGACGGCCAGTCAACATGGTGACGGCCAGTCGACATGGTGACGGTCAGTCGACATGGTGACGGCCAGTCGACATAGTGACGGCCAGTCAACTTGGTGACGGCCGCCAGTCAACGTGGTGGCCGCCTTTGCCATTTATGTACATATTTAAGAATGCAAATATATATTTAGTAACGCAGAATGTTCAGCATATGTGTGTTCTGCAATTAATTGGTGCTGGCTAGAAACTAGTGCTTATGGACATGCAGCGTAAATACCTGATTGGCTTTGAAAGCTCATCAAATTGTAAAACTTGGCACTGACTTGCCCTCCAGAATCAGCATGGATCTGCATCGCTCCTTATCAACCAAAAAACTTATTTTTTACATCAGGCACCCAAAACAACTTTATGAAAAGTCACGAAGTTTCGGAATTCTATCGTACATAATTATATCGTAGTCGAAACGGTGAACAAAGCTCTTAGGGAACAGGGCTTCCGAATTCCCATTAAATAACATGTTTAAGAAGCGCATCACTACACCTTGGCAACGTTATGTTAATTGAACGGACCTTCAACCCTATTTTCTCGATTTTCGCCATCGTGGAGTCGCTGTTACCAGCGCCACGGCTGTCCTAACACGTCGATGCCACCGTACCACCAGCGCCACGGCTGTCCTAACACGTCGATGCCACCGTACCACCAGCGCCACGGCTGTCCTAACACGTCGATGCCACCCGTACCACCAGCGCCACGGCTGTCCTAACACGTCGATGCCGCCCGTACCACCAGCGCCACGGCTGTCCTAACACGTCGATGCCCCAACGCACCAGCGCCACGGCTGTCCTAACAAGTCGATGCCACCGTACCACCAGCGCCACGGCGTCCTAACACGTCGATGCCACTGTACCACCAGCGCCACGGCTGTCCTAACACGTCGATGCCACTGTACCACCAGCGCCACGGCTGTCCTAACACATCGCGATGCCACCGTACCACCAGCGCCACGGCTCGTCCTAACACGTCGATGCCACCGTACCACCAGCGCCACGGCTGTCCTAACAGATCGATGCCAACGTACCACCAGCGCCACGGCTGTCCTAACACGTCGATGCCACCCGTGCCACCAGCGCGGCTGTCCTAGCCGCGTCGATGCCACTGTGCCGCAAGCGCCACGGCTGTCCTAACACGTCGATGTTCACTGTGCCACCAGCGCCACGGCTGTCC